>JACEGR010000796.1:0-216482 GCA_014170235.1 Listronotus bonariensis
CAATACCAATAAATAATATATACAGGGTCAGGCAGTTTGATGCAAATTCAAATTAAGTTTCCGTCATTGATAACGTCAATTAAAGATATGTTCTTTACTGGTTAGGCTGATTCATTTATTTATAACACTGATAAAAACAGAGCTTCTGGCTTTGCTATGGAGGTTCACCTTTGTTAGCATTATTAAGCGCAAGCATTTTATGGAAAATTTTAAATCAGAATTATGTAAGAAAATTATCATTATAAACCTTTAGTTTGGTGAGAGATATATTGATGACATTTTTTCCATTTATCAACATAATGAACACTGTTTAAATATTTTTAACCACATTAATACACAAGAACCAACTATTAAATTTACTCTAGAAAAGAAAACAACTCACAATTACATTTCTTGGCATTAGCCAAGCCACTACACTTCCCTTTTGGTTTATCGCTAGAGTCTGGTGTATTTCAGATTTCTGGAAGAATTCTTTTATTACCCCAATATTCAAGGCAGGCGACAGAAGAGATATAAGGAACTACAGGGGCATCTGTATACAGTCCGCTATACCTAAGTTGTTTGATGAACTGGTAACGAGGTGTTTGACATGGAAATGTAAGGGTGTTATTATTAACGAACAGCATGGCTTTGTGCATGATCGTTCTACAGTTTCAAATCTTTTGACTTATCAAGACCACCTGTTGACTGCCTTTGAGGAAGGTTGTCAAATGGATGTTATATATACAGACTTTTCAAAGGCATTCGACAAGGTTAGTCATGCACTATTACTGGCTAAGCTGAGATATTTTGGTATTTCTAGGCATATGTTGGCATGGCTGAGCAGTTTCTTGACAGGCAGAAAACAGTACGTAAAGATAAACAATTATGTGTCTAAACAGGTTAATGTGTTATCAGGGTGCCGCAGGGCTCGCACTGTGGCCCTCTTTTATTCTTATTGTTCGTTAACGATATTAAAACCTTTCTATCTAACACCAGTTTCCTTATGTTTGCTGATGACCTTAAGATTTTCAATAAAGTATCTGATGTCTCTGACTGTGTCAAATTACAGTCGGATTTGAATACATTTACACAGTGGTCAAAGCTAAACGGACTACTCCTAAATGCAGAAAAATGCCACTGCATAACGTTCGCTAAAAGAAGAAACCCTATTCTATATGACTATACTATAAATGATCACACTCTTCAACGGGTAAACGAAATCAAGGATCTGGGAGTCTTATTTGACAGCTCTTTGTCTTTTGATGGTCATCGTATGAGTGTTCAGCAACGCGCCAGTAGGAGTTTAGGTTTTATTACTAGATTTGGTAGGGATTTTTCATGTAATGTTTTAAAAGTTTTATACTGCTCCATTGTTCGCCCCATATTGGAGTATGCATGCCCTATTTGGTCCCCTTTTTACAGAGTACACATACACGATTTAGAGCGTATTCAGAACAAATTTTTACGAACGTGCTCTTTTAAGTTGGGAATACCTCTAAATAATGGTCATTGTAATTATAACGCGGTTATGGAAACACTAAAGATATATAGCTTAGAAGATAGAAGACTTTTTTTTGAAATGTGCTTTTTGTTTAAGCTTATAAACGGTTTGGTTGACTGTGACTATCTGCTAAGCAAATTACAGTTTTTGACCTGCCACAGGACGCGGTTAAATAGTTTGTTTTACCCTAAATTTCACGGAACTAATTATGGCATGCATGATCCAATAACAAGGATGCAGCGTAATTTTGATAGGTTAGATCTCCAAATTCATGGGTCATTGAACAGTTTTAGAATCATCTTGAGAGACCGTTGTAATTCCGTACATAGAACTTAATAAGATGTCTGGTTCTCTAAATTGTTAGTCTTATACCTTAAAACTAAAAGTCGATATTATAGTGATAAATATATTTTTATTTAATAAATTATTAATTATATCTTCACCTAAATAAGTTAGTTAGTAAGTTGTTTTTGAGAGACTGTTAAATTAGGCATATATTATAAAATGGTGTAAACCGAGTTAACTTCTAAATTTTATTTAATTTAATTTTTTCTTGACAACAAAATTTGCCACCAAAACGTCAAATTTTTTGGGTTTTTGGGGGTTCTTTTTTATTTTATTCTAGGTGACCAGCCAGTTTCCCAAGCAACAAGCTGACGTCTTATTGACGCCGTTTTTAGTCATTTTGGTCATATTTGAGTCATAATATGACGACAAAATGACGTTAAAATGACCTCCCTAAGACACACAGAAAAGACGTCCCGTTAATGGCGTCATAATGACATCTTTAAGATGACGAAAGATTGACGCATATACTTTTTTTCAAAAGCTAAAATGATATGATATTTTAATTAGTAAAATTATATTTCTAATTATTAGAAAAAAAATTGAAAGACCAAAAAACTTTTTACTGCTTGTAATCTTGTAATTTCCTTGCACTGCAAGGTAGCATCTCCCGGGACACTGTCCAACCTAGAGATGCAGATTTTTACACTAGCCGAAGGTATTTCTTTTAGAGCTAATTGAGATCACCAACCGCAGACCGTTTTTGAAGTATTTTGGTTCTCATTAGTACGGTATAGGCGATAACAAAACGTTCAAAAAAATTCCTATAAGAAACGAAGATATAGAATAAATTTAGTAGTTTATTGTCCATTATGCCATCTATCGGTAGTGTGAGTTTTTTCTATTTCAATTTTGTAAAATTATTAGTCTTATTTTTCTGTTATATGATATTTCGGTTGGATTTTGACACGAATCACATGTCACAGAAAATTTTCCAGGCGGGTTATCTACACATGACGTCATTATATTTTTATGAGCTAGTATGACGAAAAAATGACGTCGAAAAGACGTCACTTCAACGACGTCAAATAACACCGTCAGTAAAATGACGTCAAAATGTCGCCCTAATTTTGGTCTGATGACGTCTTATGACCAAAAATGACTAAAAATAACTTAAAAATAACGTCATAATGACGTCGGCTTTCTGTTTGGGTCATAGGGGTCAATAGGACTGAACAGGGTCAGCTCGCTATACCCGGGACCAGGACCAAAAGGACCCATTTTTGACGTGACAACGTCTTATAATTCGATGGACCCGGCTGCACGCACCAAAAACATGACTTATCTGCCGTTACCTCGCGCGTTTTATTTGAGGCTTGAAGTGCAAGCGGAAAAGCGCGAAACGAAGCGATAAAGAGGCACATTCTCCGCGTCGTTCTCCGACACCTGTTTCCTCTCCTACTTGGAGTGAGCGTGCAGAGAAGTGAATGTGATGTCAATTGTTTATAGCAATGATAATTTGCTTGCGATAAAAGGTAATGATTCTTTCGACGTTGTTACGTTCAGCTATCGTCAGTAAACCGACTTTGCGAGACCAACCGATTTTTTTCTAGTCTGAGGCGTGTTACCTTACCAAATACCATCGAATATCGGTAACTTCATTATTACTCAAAAATACGAAATAGTTTAAATTAGCAAACTAATAGCATTTTTTACGCTCTTTATGACAACATTTGAAAAAACGATGCAATTTTCTAGGAAACCGGCGGCAGCTCTCCGATTTTGACGGAAATTTGGTATACAGGGCTTTGGGGCGCTGATCACGATTTCCTGAAAGATTATTTGGCGGAGAATCGATTGCTGTTCTCGAGATATTCACATCATCAAAGTTGAGTATTTGAACTAAGCTTATTTTCACTATTATCCCTCCTTCTTTTGCACACAATTCTTGATTTAAAGCTAAAGTGGCACACAATATTTGATTTTCACCTTTTAAAACCTCGTTTTTTACGTATTTTACATTATTTTTGCATTAAATTGCATTGCTATACTTTGAATCATTTAATCCCAGTGTTCCATGAAGCCCTATGTGTATGTATGGTTGCCGCATTATCAAAGAAAAGCCACGCAATTTAATGCAAAAATAATGTAAAAACGTAGAAAAACGGGGTTTTAAAAGGGGAAAATCAAATATTGTAGTGACACTGAGCAACTTAAGTCAGGAAGTGATGCAAAAAGAAGGGGAAATACTAGTGAAAGCAAGCTTGGTTCAAATATCCTAACGATGATGGATATCTCGAGAACGCAACGTTTCGCCAAATAATTCTTTTCCCATTCGTTATCAGCGCCCCAAAAACCGCCGTATGCCAAATGGCGGCAAAACCGGAGTTGCCACGGTCCCTAGAAGTTGCCGAAAGTACCAGCAATTAAAAATCAGAGTTTTTCAGTTATACAGCAAAATATATGTTTTTTTAATGAAACACATCCCTATATAAAGAGTTTACCAATAAGAAGTGTCAGAACTTTAAAATGACACAAATAAATAATAACTACAAGTAAATTAAAAAGTAACTTTTTATTTTATTGAAAATTTATTACATTTACTTTTTAAAATATTATTTCTTAAATGTCCTCCTCTACTTTGTTCACTTTGAATGGATTTCTTGTGGCCCAATTTCCATAATCATATCACCCGGTATATTTGTAATGGTGCGTGTGGTGTTCTGCTTGAGGTCACAATGCCTGTATGGCCCATTCCTGTAGACCTGAGATTTTAGTTAGCCCCACAGAAAATAGTTAAAAAGTGAGAGACCACAATATCTTGGCCGCCAGCTTACATTACCATTGCTCAAAATTACCCGCATTCTGATGATAAATTTTAATAATTTAATTTTAATAATAAACCCTTTTCATAATAACTTGTTAAACACTACTGAACACAACTATGACAGTTTGGTGACATAATTCTACGCAGGGCGTTCCTAGGGTTAGTTGCACCCTGGTGCAAAAAATTATTGGCCGCCCTTTAACACAATACCCTTTGGTAAAACATTTTTAAGGACCAAAGAAAAACAAAAAAGTCCTGACTTTTCAAATACATGGCTTGCTGTCTTGTTGTCGATTTAATTAAACATTACTTCTTCCTTCTTATGAATATTTATTAAGAGCAAAAAAAGAAAAAAATGGTTCCACTTTAAAATTACATTGTTTTCTTAACAATCTTATTTCCAGCATTACTGCCCTTTATATAAAATCTTTTTGCCCTTTTTTTCAAAATTTTCCGCCTCCGCAGCATTGCGCCCTGGTGCCTTGCACCACTTGCACCACCCGGAAGGCACGATCGTGATTCTAAGCAATTTTGCTACAACAACACTTTAAAGTTCTGACGCTCTTATTGATAAACCCTTATTTTATCACCATTAGAAAGACCTTTAAAAATTCTTTAAAAAAAACCACGTGTGATATATCCAATTTTTTATAGTCTGGAAATATGGTTATTCTCAGGAGTTTGATATTAAACTAGATTATTTTATATAAAACACCCTGGACATGGTAGCATCACATAAAAAGGTATTTAAAAAAGCTTTAAAAAATTACCACAATTTACTACGTTTATATCGAATAGTTAAAGCTAGCTTGAGTTAAAGCGGCTCTTAAAAGTTGTTAAAAAAGCGATATAAACGCGTTTAAAAGAGACGGGAATTGTTCAAGTCAAGCCTGAAAATAAGAAGGGTTGACTGTTCTGAAGCCGATTAGAAACACGATATAAACGATTTAAGCGGGCTTAATAACTGCCTAACCTCAGATTAATGCTTCCTTGAACGTCATCATGTTTTGACATTTTTATAGAAAATATACATTGAAAAGCAGGTGAAAAAACTTTGAAACACGCTTACACCAACAACAGCACACAAAACGGAACGAAATAAAAAGTGAGGTTTGTTTTTCATTTGATGTCTACTGTGAAGTTGAATGCAAAACTGCCGCATGCGTACAACGATGGCCTGAAATGTGATTGACCTCGATTTTTAATCGACTTTTAAGCCACCGAAATAAACACGTAGACTTGGAAATCGCTTCAAAGCCACTTTTTTTCAAGTCAGCTTCAACTATTCGATATAAAACGAAGTGATTTATATTTTAAATATTATAGGTTTGGAAATATGGCCATTCAAATCTAAAGAATATCTTAAAGTTCCATTTATCACAGCTTTAAACTATAACCAATATAAGTTTAGTGTCAAGATAAAATGGGGAAAATATCCACTATTTTTTAGATTTGGATGGCTATTCTCGTAGCCTCGGAATTTTTCGTTGATGCCGGGTCCGCACCGGTTCTCCAACGTCTATTTGAATGTGATAGACATTGATTCTTCATCAGTGATACTAAGGGATGGCTATGTTTCCAAAACTATAAAGGATAGACACATCAAATGTCTTTCTCTTTTAAAATACCTGTTTACTAATAATACCATATACAGGGTGTTTTTGATAAAAAAATCTAGTTGGTATTAAACTCTCTAGGATGGCCATATTTCCAAAGTACACGGTCCGAAACTATGAAAAATTCGATATATCACATAAGCACTTTCTTTAAAAAAAAGAAGAAACTTTCTTACGGTGAAAAAATATACAATGTGTTTTATTAAAAAAAAGGTTATTTTTCTGTATAACTTAAAAACTCTAGTGTTAATTGTTTTGCTAATTTTAACTTTTTGTATTTCTTCTTTGGATGACCCTGTATATCGTCGTTGTTTCGATGAAATCGCCAAGGAAATGTAACATTTTAATTACGTGTATTGTTTCAGGGGCCGTACGCAGAAAGTGGTTTTGGGAGGGTGGGCAAGAAAAAAGATTTACGTGGGCGCCGCCTTCGGCAAGCAACGCATCTTCAAGAGGTGTTTTTCGGGCTCCTGGGGGGATTGCCCTTCCCATGCGTACGGCTCTAAGTTTTTCACTACTGGATTATGCTGTTTAAACAAAACTATTTTTGCTAACGCTTCTATGTAGTGTGGTCCACTGGCTCTTTTCAACCAACTTTAACCTGATTACCTAAACCCATTACGCACATTATGTCTCTCATATTAAAATTTTGATTCTGCTCATACAGGGTACCTCTAAAAGGTGTGGAAAAAAGCTAGCACAGATTTTTGAGGCTAAACTATGACAATCTAACCCAACTAACCTTTGTCAAAAGTGGATATTTTTGGAGATAAAGGGTGTTAAAGACTTATTCTGGTTTTATTTTTTTATAAATAATAATAATACGTGTATTGTTACAATACTTGGCTAGAAGGGGTTGTGGAAGGTAAGAAATAAGTATCTGCAATCAATTTAATTATTTACATTATAGGGAGCCACCTGAGGTATCTTGTACAAATTAAAAATAAAATAACTTTTTAACCCACTTTGTATATAACTTTTAAATACAATTTCTTATTTTTTAACATATATTACATGAAAAAGGTTTACTAGGTAAAAGAAGCTGTTTTAAGCAGCCGTTTTTGAGGTAATTGGATTTAAAAAAACACTTCCTGTCAGTGTTAAATTTAGACAGACATTTTGTTCCGGGGGAAGTTTCATATTACTGTTATACCCTTAAACAAGTTAAAGTTAAAAAAGGTCTTTAGGTGTAAAAACCAACCTATTACTTTAAGCTTTTTATCGTAAGGAAAAAATCTTGAAGAAATAAAGAAAAAAATCCCTAACATTCCTGCAAGGCCTTTTGGCATAAAAAGGTCCTCATCCCCTTTAACCACAATCTTTCGAATAAAATGCGGTTATACGAGGCCCTCTCATAGCACATTACAATTACGGGCCTAAAAAGTTCCATACCCCTTCATTGCTACAATATTTTCATATGGCACACTTCATACCTTCACCTTACTGAGAGGCCCCCATGCGCGAGGCCGTGGGCGACCGCCTACGCCTAGCTACGCTACTGGCAACTCTTAAATCTCTTTAAAACTGCTAAAGCTACATTTACCAAATTTGGTATCTGGAAAACATGTTTAGAATTAAAAGTTATGTCATATTTTAAAAGCAGAGCCTTTTGTAAAAAATTGAAAAAAAAAATAATTTTTCCCACTTACCCCGTATAGAGATTAGATCGAACTAAATTAACTGCCTTAAATTATCGTTACTACCCTTGAATTTCGAAAAAAATTTTAAAGCTTTTGTTATTCATTAGGCATTTAAGTACATTTAGA
This sequence comes from Listronotus bonariensis, assembly GCA_014170235.1. Lineage (NCBI taxonomy): Eukaryota > Metazoa > Arthropoda > Insecta > Coleoptera > Curculionidae > Listronotus > Listronotus bonariensis. Next base: position 7,978 of record JACEGR010000796.1, read on the forward strand.
TCAATTTAAAAGAATAACTTAAATTTTTGGTTTTTGTGGTTCAATAAGGCCAAAAGTTCATTTTGATTAATGTTCCACGTCATTTTTGCCTTATAAAAACATCTTACCTTTTAAAAAATATAAATTCATTTTAATTATTTTCAGCTAGAATGTTTAGAAATTAAACTTTGCTAATAAAAAAAGTTCATAAAATTAAAAAAAAAAATTTAGGATTAATCTAAATAGGTACGAACATATTATAAATTTAAAAATGTGAAGACGTTCTTTATGAGGCAAAAACGATGTGGCAAATTATTCTAAAAGGGGTTATAAGTTTTGAACTTATGGAACCCCACAAAAAAGCAAAAATTTATGTTTGTTTTTAAAATTGATCTAAATGTACTTAAATGCTTTATGAATAACAAAGCTTTGCCTTTTTTCAAAATTTAAAGACAATATGGATAATTCGCAGCAGTTAATTTAGTTCGATCTAATCTTTATAAGGGAAAGTTAAAAAGTAAGTTTTTTTTTTTTTTAATCGGAGGCTCTGCTTTTAAGATATGATATATCGTTTATTCTAGACAATTTTCCCAAATAATATTTTTCTCTTAGTTCCAAAAAATAAAGGTAGTTTTCTCTTGCTTTATATTCGTTAATTTGCACCTACCTGGTATACGCCATGGTTTATTTAAATTTAAAACAGGGTTTTGTGAGGTTTGCTGTATGCAGAGATTTTTATCAGGAATAAAAAATTTTAAGAAATAAAAAATAAATAAGTTTTCCATATGGTTCAACATTTCTGGCGGTCACTGTATAGTCTTTTCTTCATAAAATTGAAGAAATGTGCCTTTAGATTTTCTTACCGCAATTAGGAAACACCCTGTATATTTACAAATGTTTCTTTATTTTCTTTTTGTTTATAAAATAACTATTTATATTTATTAGCATTTTTTTACTTAGGGATGCAGGACTCTACAAAAATACTTTTTTCATAATTTTTAATTTAAATCATTAAACTGACGAATGAAATGTGATATACATATTACCAAAAATGAACAAAGTTTTCTTTAAATAAAACATTTGTAAAGCAACTGATATTTATTATTGTATTTTTTTTACGACAACGCTGCATACGTTGTGCAATAAGTGGAAAACTTTTTTTGCAACTTATCAAAAAAATTCTTTTAAAAGTTTGTGCATGGTCTCGAACTGTACTAGCTTTTCAACGATATACAGGGTAGGTCAAAAAGATTTAAAATTGTTTAGGTGTGCACTATTTTCGAAAATATAACGAAATGGTACAAAAAGTTATTTACAATCAAATGTTATACCTAAATACCAAGCAAAGGCCTTATATTCAAATTTTTAATTATTATTATTTTTTAAATTTTGAATTACCTGTTCTATATTTTTATAGGAATTTAAATCAACAATTTTTGTAGAGTGAATTAGAAACTTTTGTGTGCACATTATTATTTATAATATAGGTATTTGCTTTACCTAAGGGTATATTTGTAAAATTTAAGGGTCTTATTAAATATCCTTGCAACAAAGAGAAGAAGATATCAGTTAGATAAAAGAAATTAGTTAAATTTTTGCAAATTTGCTTCTATTCATAAAAGTTAATTTAAAAGAAAGTTGGTTGTAACTGCTTTAAGATTAATTATACTTTTAAAAAATTATACAAGTTTTTATATCCAAAAGTTTTAAAACTATGAATAGAACTTTATGACTTTTTTACTTACCCTGTATATCCTTTAATTTTTTATAAAACCAACTAAGTACTCCCAATACAGTTGGAGATCATGCACCAACTTTTATAAAGAATAAAATGTTCCACCTATTATTGGACAACACCGTATGTTATTCATTTTATGCCATTATAAGGGATTTTTAGACAAGTCAAAATAAAACGTAAACTACAACAGTTAGTTCTTGATTAGCTTTAATAAGTTTAAATATGTATAAAGTGTCCTAAACTCGAAAGTGACCAATGGAATTTCGGCAACCGTAAGCGATCCAAAGTCAGTTAAATTAGGGCAAAGTTGCGTAATTAGGAGCTTCCCAATGTCTTATTCTAAAATTTAAGGAAATTCGAAAAATTTTAGAAATATCTTCACTAGACCAATAATTTAGATTTGGTTTTTATTTTCTTGTGAGGTTAAGATGTGATGTGACTATCAGAAATATCCTTGAAAAGTTTTGTTAAAGATGGGAGTACGAATTTTGTTTCATCGTTCCATATAAAAAAAAACAAAGTTTACTAAGAAAGTGCTTTTAATTTTTTATTAGCGTTTTAAATAACCTTATAACAAAATAAAAGACAAACAAAAAGTTTTTATGGCTATTTTCTTATTTAAAGTTTTTGTCATTTTTAAAATAAACATTAAAAAGCTTTTAATTTAGCTTTTTCCCGATATATGTATATCTAGCAGATCTTAAATGTTTTTATTTTACCAAAGTGTTTACGAAAAAAGTTGAAGAACCCAACATGAAAAGATGAATTATACCTGCATTTAAAGATGTCAATTTGTATGCAAAAATAACCTACTGTTTTTGAAAATATGTTTTTTTTTCTCCTTTTTTTGTGTCGGATATTATTTGCTGACCTTAAGTAATATCTTAAAAAAATCTAGCAATTTTTTTATTTTCTAATTTTTATTACTTTGGATGTTTTCTACGCATTACTTTCGTGGGCGTTTGCCCGGTGGCCCAATCCGACACTGGCAGTAACTAATTGATTTAAATGCAGTTTTCTTTAAATCATTAAAAATAAAATTAAATAAGTGTAAAGTTTGTAAAACCCTGTACTATAAAATATGTATTTTTAAACTGATGGTTTTATTACCCTTGTTAAGAGCTTTGTTTTATCGTGGATGTTTTTCCTTAAAAAATAGAGGTCGGCATTATGATCCTGTATATGCAAGACCTAGAATTAGTCTTTCTTATTTGATTTTAAATTGGTTATTTTTTGGGGCCAAACCAGTAACCAAAAATTACATTTCACTTGGTAATTTATTCCAGTTAGGACAAAGGGAAAGACAGTGGTTTTAGAAGCCAACTTCATGATTAACAAAGTTTATATATGGGTCCCCTCTTAAATTTTAAGGCAATATACAAAAAGGTGATTGGTCGCCTTTACAAGATGCTTGTGATAAGTCTCATTATGGTCAAAGCACACTAGGCGCTCAGGTCTCGGTACGCTCACGGTTCGATCAAATATTTTACATACTTTTTCAATGAATGACCTTGAATGACATTTTAATAGCATATTAAATGTTTGACCGGTCCGTGAGCGTACTGAACTGTGCTGCATAATGCACGCATCTGCACAATCGACCAATAATGCAATACCTGATAATACTAATGCGTATGAAAATTGGCCTTTCTATTATACTGTATGAGATATACAAGGTGATCATTTTTAAGTCGGCACTATTGCTAACTTCTTTATAATTGGAGATACGGTTAAATTAGTAAAGCTGTAGTATTTTATCCGCTGATTAACGTGCAGCCAACAAAAAACAATTAAACATCAGGTTTTTATTTATTGCAAAAAGTATATAATTTTTAAATGGAACACACTGTATATTAAATCACCATTTGAAAGATCTATCAAAAGAGAGCATTTTTAAATAAACATCACGTATATTGCATTACCATTTAATTGATATTTTATATTTTTAAAAAATACCACATGTGATATATCTATCTCTTATAGTTTTGAAAATATGGCCATCCAAATCTAAAAATCACAGCTCCAAGCTATAAGCATTAAGTTAATTGTGTATTATCTACCATTTTTTACATCTGAATGGCCAAAATTCCAAAATTATAAAGAGGTAGATATATCAAGAGTAAGTATCTTTTAAAGCTCTTTAAAATATCTATGTTACTGATGATGCAATATACAGAGTGTAATATATAGAGTGTTCCATTTAAACAAAAAGTATATTTTTGCAATAAATCGAAAACCAATGTTCAATTGTTTGTTTTTGTTGGCAGCACGTTAATTAGCGGAAAAACTACTAACTTTACTAATTTAACCGATTTCGTATTTCAATAATCATAAAGTTAGCTATATTGTTTTCTGCTTATAAAAAAATAATTTTTTAAGACGCCCCAAGCAAAATTAACACTTTTTTGAAAAACATATTTGAATGCAATAGGGTTTTTGAATTTCTTTAAATAATGACACAGTACCGAAAGCCGTGCCCTACCTGGTGCCAAGTGGTGCAAGGCACAAGGGCGCAATGCTGAGGGGGCGAAAAATTGTCAGAAACAATGGGCATAAATTTTAAATAAGGGGTGGTATTTAGGAGATAAGCTTTTGAAATTTGACAACAGTAAAATTTTAAAGTGGGGACCTTTTTTGCTCTTTAATGAATTTAAAATTAATAATTTTTTGCAGGAACGACCCTGACCGAATGCTTTCTTTTAGTATTTAATTAGGTATAGTAAAAATATTTCCAAGACCTTGGCCACGATAAAAGCATAAGTTTTGAGCAGAAAGTATCAAATCTTGTTACTGGTAGCCTGTACTGGCTAAAATGTTTTGTGGTAAACAGACTTCTTGAAACCAAAAAACACTAAAAAAGCTCCGTAAATAATATTTGTTCGTTTTTGAGCGGCAGCGACAGGGTTTTTGCTCACGTATATTGCAGTTGCCTGATTAAAAAACAAAAAATCTTTTATGCTATCATGGAGATCAAAGGCAGCGCTCTCACGATCTCTGGTTTCCGCTGGCCGCAGCCCTTGGTATCGTGGCCGTAGTCTAAAGCATCTGCAGCTGTGGTATCATAGAAGATTTTTTTTACAAATCAGGCGGCTGCAATATAGATACGTGAGCAAAACGACCCTGTCGCTGCTGCTCAAGCAGAACAAATATTAGTACGGAGGACTTAATACTTCCCGATCGATGCTAACGCATGTTATCGTGGCCGAGGCATTAGGGTTATAAGACATGCATAGGATATATTAACAAAAGACATGTTTTGCAGAAATCACTGAAACATTTTATTTTTAAATATTATAAATACAGTTTCTTTTTTAGTATAATACATAATAGCTGCAAATATGCTGCGGACTATATTTATAAACATTGCACGATGTTTCTTTTTATATACAAAATAAAATTTTGTCACCTTTTTATTAAGAGTGGCTAGAAAAAAACAAATCAAAGTTATCGAGTAACCAAAATAAACAAGTTCTTAATTTATTTGTATGCAAATTTACAGGTTAAATAAATCTGACTGTTACTTAATAAATACTAATGGGACAATACAATTTAACTAATGTTTTTGCCTATTGTTACATTTATCTTATTATTTTTTAACATGACGTATGTTGCTACATACAGAGACTCTTTTATTTTTGATAATAAACATACCAACATGATGTTATTATAGTATAAAGCAAAAATAAACTAAAACATTAGTTTAAGTTGTTACTGACAATTATCTAAATTGTTAACCCGCATCCAGACAACAATTCGCCGTACCGCTCCACGCCGCATACCGCACCACACAGCACGGACGTGGCCGTCGACGAAATTCACGTCGTTTTTAAGGGCTTGTCGAATGATTCGTCGGTAATTCAGAGCTTGTGAGCTTTTTTGGCGTCAAGGGAGGCAATTGGCGAATTTTTGCAAGTCTGGACGCGGCTTTAAATTAAATATAGGTATAAATATTTAAAAATGGTGTACACGTTCAAATTTTATAGTAAACTTCAAACAAAAAAAAAATGGAAGGGAATAAAAGTACTTTGTTTAAAAATGCAGTAAATCATTTCTCCAATGAAAACCATATTCGGTTAAAAATGACTTTCCGACATGTCTACATTATTTACATTTTAACATTGCAGCTACAAGACAAAAATCTTAAAAATAAATTTTTAAACAATTTTTTGAATGTAGTAAATTAAAAAAAAATATATACGGTAATTAAAAAGTAAGAAAAAAAACTTATGAAAGTAGTAACACTTTGCAATAAGTAAAATTCTCTTGGGTAAAGTTTAATGTATCAAATTATTGTTTTATTAAAATATTTTTTATTATTTAAGTAATTTAAAATGTCGGTTAGAGTAAGAAGCTTTTAAAAAGAAACGTTAAACTTAATTGTTCTCTGCTTTTATAATTTTAGTAAAATAAAAAAATACTATAGAGAAAATTTAGGTAATCTTATAAAGTGACCGGCATAAATGTTGCGCCATATAAAAAACTTTTTTATTTTGGATGTCTGAAAAAAATATTTATTTTGGATAAAAATCTCTTCATATGCCTTAACTTACAAAAAAACTGATAAAAGTTTAAATACACAGAGCATAAACGAGTTAGATACAAATTTACAAAGTTATCATAAAAGAAAACTACCTTTATTTTTAAATTTACAACAACAAAGTATTTAAAAAACTTGTTTGGAATCAAAAGTTATATCATCATAATATTAAAAAGAACCTTCTAATAAAAAATTTAAAAAAACATACTTTTTTAAGTTACCCCTGCTGTTGGATAGAACTAAAATAACTGTTGTAAATAATCCGTATTGTCGTTTATTTCTAAAAAATATCAAATATGTGTCTTAAATTATGTAAATAAATTTAATTCCCTTTAAACAAGAAACGTAAATTTGTTGTTGTTTTTTTTTATTTTGGTTCAATAAGACTTAAATTCAGAAGTTCCTTTAGCAGGGCTGCAATTAGGGTGGGGTTTCTCCCAAGGAGGCGATACGCCCTCTTAAAACCAAAAAGCATTTAAGAACTATTAGTGTTTTTGGCTAATACAGCACATTGGAAACGGCTCCCCTCCAAAATGGCCGTTTTTGTTTTTGTCGTATGAAAAATGCCTTTATTCTACAGGTTTTTAAATGTATTTTCATGTCTTCGTTTTCAGTTTAGTGCATTTCTAGGATAGATTTTCAAACTTTTCTATACATTTTCCTCATTGCCCAAACTACATTTTATTTTTAAATAAAGTAATAAAATTACATGAAAATAAATTTGAAAGTTTGTAGAGTAAAGGCGTTTATAATAAAACCAAAACTAGATAAAACATTAATCTAATGGAGCTTTTTAATTTTAGCCTCATTGCACCCAAAAAAAAAAGAAAAATTTAAGTTTGTGTTTAGACGTAATCCTAATGTACTTAAATGCTTTAAGAATTTGCAAAGCTTTTGACATTTTTTTAAATTAAAAGGCAATAAGGGTTATTTTTGCGACAGTTAATTTAGTTCGGTCTAATCTCTATACGGGGTTAGTTGGAACAGTTTTTTTCTCCAACTTTTTATTAGGGGGTTCCGCTTTTAAAATATGACATAACTTGTAATTCTTAACAAGTTTTCAAAATAATATTTTTTTCTAGGTTTAAAAATAAAGGTAGTTTTTTTATGTCGGCACTATTGCTAACTTCTTTATTATTGGAGATACGAAGTCGGTTAAATTAGTAAAGTTGTAGTAGTTGTAGTACTTCTTTTATTTGCACCTTACCTGGTATACGCTATGACTTTTTTAAATTTTGATCAATGTTTTGTGAGTTGCAGAGAAATTAAAAATAAAAAAATTTTCCCGTTGTAATAACTTAGTTAGGAGCAAAAAATGGGAGAATCGGGTTAGGTATCAATTCACATAGTAAATAAAATTACTAATTTTGACTTTCCCAATTTAATAAATAAAATCATTGGGTTATTGCATTAAAAAAAGTATATGTGTAAATTAAAAATTAAATCTTAGATACCACAGGTGAACATAACTTTTTAGCGGTTTTAAAAATATTGCAGTACTTTTTACTAACCCAGTATAAACGTATGTGGACAAGGGCAAATTTTGACTAATTGGATCTGTTCTAAAAAATAAATCTTAAATTATCGATAATGGACCATCTTTCTACATAAAAAAACACACAAAAACTATTTTAAAGAACATAAAAATAAATTTAAAATTTTCTAAAGTAAAGGCGATTTTTATAGTACAAAAAAAGATGTAAAACATTAATTTAAATAAACCCTTAAATTTTAGCCAAATTGAACCAAAAAGAAGCATAAATTTATGGTTGATATTCTAAATGATTTAGGTATTTATATATCAGATATTTGATATTTTCCCAAAAATAAACTGCATTAAAGATTTTTACGACAGTTAATTTTGTTCATTTTAATCGCTATACGGGTAAGACGAAAAGTATATTTTATTTTAGATTTTTAAGCAGGAGGTTCTTTTTTAAAACTTTGACATACTTTGTAATTCTAAACAAGTTTTTTAAATAAAATTGTGTACTAAGATTAAAAATAAAGGTACCAAACTATTATATAGATATTATTTATTATTATTATTACGTAACCAATAGCTTTATAATTTGAGATGGCAACGATATATCGATGATTTTCAAATATCGATATATCGGGAATCAAATATCGATAATCTTCATCGATATCTAACTTCTCGATATATCGATATTGAATATTCTAATCTTTTTTGTGGCAAATAAAATAAAATTATAAAGCAGTTTTTTTACTAAAATTCTGAAAATGTCAAAAATGTTGTACAGTAAAGTAAAAAATTTAAGTTTTAAGGTAATTTTTATAATATGCAGTATTAATTTACCCGCTTTCTCTTAAGAAAAAACATATGTAATATAAGATGATTTATCGATATTTTTTCCTTTTTTAAATATTGATATATTGCTCTTCGATATATCGGATAATCAATATCAGCCAAAACGATATTTATCGATATATAGATATTTTTTTAATATTTGACATTTCTATTTATGATTGCTTACGGTTACTAAAAATAGGCTTAAAAATCAATTAAACAAAAGAAAAGAAATATATTTTTTTATATTCATTATTTTTGGGTCCATATTAACTGTAATATAATCATTTAAATGACGTTTTTGTTTTTGCAGAAACTTTTGTTTAATTATCTGTATATTCGGTCCATTTTCGGTTTCCACCAGATTTACCAGAAGATTATTATTCGTTTCTTATTTAAAATATTTAAAATGTAAAACACCTTAGTTGAAACTGCTTGTTTAGAATATTATGAATAAAAAATAACCTACACTTTATGCAAAATACTTTAACAAAATTACCTAACATTATTTTTTCAAAGCATTGGAAAAACAAATAAAAAAGACAGTTGTCACGCCTAACTCATCACCCAGTATATTTAACATGCTGTACTTAGAAAACAACTCTAATTAAAAAAATACAATGATTTAGAGATACCTAACATAATGTATTATAAAAAAAAACAAGAGGCTGACTAAAATACACGGATCTTAATAAGACCTCTGACACGATACTAAGCGTCAGCGTAAGCAGCCAGCGTTGAGCGGAAAATGTTAGAGCGCTGTCTTTGATCTTCATGCGAGAATAAAAGAACTTTTCCGCTCAACGTTACCGCTGACGCTGACGCTTAGTATCGTGTCTGAGACCTAAGTGTGCAAAAATATGGAAAAGATTTTAATCTCTATTGATATTTGTAAAACTGTTTTAAAAAATAATTTTGTTTTAAATTGATGTTTAACGAAATTAACACAGATAAAAAAATATTTGTTTCTAAGTTTCGAATATATTATTCGTTTAATACTGTAGCGTTAGAGGTACAACATACTTACATTGAACCCTTGTACCTACTAACTTTCAAATAATCCATGTGTTTAACACAAAAATTATGATTTTATGTCCCAAGATTTCTGAATTTCCTATAAGTATTTCCAAATTTTTCCCAATATTTTTTTCTGGCATATTAAATTATAAATGTTGAAACGTTAATCGTATAACATTTGACAGGTAAAATAAAATTAAGTTTTAAATAATTTTAATTACATTTTTTTTAATTTCCTTTTGAAAATATATTTTATACAAATTATTAATTCAAATCTTTCCCATAAATTGACTCACTTTTTGTTTAGGTCAAATTTAAATATGTATGAATTCTTGTCATGAATTCAAGGATTACAGTATTAAATGTTTGTATTAATAATTTAAAAACTTATATTTAAATAGCACTATATTTACGTATACATACATTTAAAATATTTATAAATTATATAACATTTTTACAAGTTGCGTATTTAACGTCCATCGTATTTTCACAAAACACTGAGATCACTAAAATTTTAGTCTATTTACAAGTCCCAAAGGGTCCATACAATTTTTGTTAAAGTTAGTGACAAAAATGTATGTTTTAAAAGATAAAAATAAACTGGCTGTAAAGTAAAATAACAAAGAGTTCTGCATTTACCATCAGATTACAAAATGTGGCATTGTTCATGGTCATGACGACCCTAAAAGAAAAAAAGAAAAATATTTTCGCAAAATAAGCTAGGTACAAAAATATGTTAGCTTTTAATGTACGTATAAATCTATATTTTTAAGAGTTTAAGAATCGCCATCGCCATTACCACAAAATACTTAGATATTTTCATGATCGTGCATGAATTGCGAACTACTGCTGTTCTAATGAGGATTCGTTTTATCACCTAAATAATTTTAGTTAGGTATAAACTTACCAGTTTTTAAAACATTTGCTTCATTTAATATTACAAGGTTTGATACCATACCTCAGTATGTCTATCTTTAACAATTTCGGAAATATGGCCATTTAAATCTGAAGAAGAGCAGATATAAATTTCATAATTTACGTCTAAGCGGTGATATACAATGTGGTCCGAGAAAGTCCAATATTTCTGTTTTTTAACGAGATATGATCAAATAGTTTTAGATGCAAGCTGTAGGGTTATAAACGTGCATGTCCAAAAAATGTTTTAATGATTTTTTTATTAGGCCATTTTAGATTTTAAAAATAAAAATAAGAAAAGTTTATTTAGCGATTGCTATATCAAAATGTAAGGTTTTTAGGTATTTAAGGTTTTTGAAAAATTAATGACAAGTATTTGTTTACTAAAGAAGAACTTTGGTATTTAAAATAGAACATCCAGTATCACATTGACATTATATCTTTTCCATTAAAAATGTAACATAAGCTTAAGTTAAATAAATCATTTATTGACCTCTAAAAATTCACTGCATGGAAATTAAGAATATTATTTAACAATTAAAATTTGCTACATGTAACGTTACAAAACATGCGGTAACAAAGTTATAGAACAATTTTTTGCAGATCATCGCTTTTTTTTGAAAATAACTATAATTTATGTTGATTTTTTTATGAAAACGATAAAAAAATTTGTAATGAATCTTAAATATCCTTAAAACCTTACGTTTTTGATATAGGAATCGCAGAAGAAACTTCTTATTTTTATTCATAAAATCTGAAAATATACTATCTCTGTTTCTATAAACCGAGAAAAACACCTGAACGTTGGTTGGAATATTGGTTTAGAAAGTCAGTAACCCCAGTTATCACAATAAAAAATGTATTTTATTGGGTTAAAACTACAGTTACCGGAGCTACTTAATAGGTATTCATTATCAATTTATAGTGGCTAAATTATAATATACAGGGTGTTCCATTAAAAAATTGAGATTAAGCATTTTAAATATTAAGATATTGGTAATGTGGTACCATGTATAGGATCTAGTAAATTTTCTTACAGGGATGTATTCTGCAGCCCTTAGCGTTTTAAAATTCCTAGCTAAGTTATAATAAGAACCAATTTGTTTCCGTTTTTACCTAATTTTTGGGTATCCTGTTTTTTACGAAAATTTCAGTAAACTATAAATACCGTGGCAACATCGTCACAAGTGCCAAAATAGAATAATGTACCAAATGCAAAATTTTATGCTGAATACGATTCTGTAAACAAAAATAGGGGTTACCATTTAAAAAATTAACTTCTTAGCCATAACTTTTTTGTACACTTTGTATACATTTAAATATGTAATTTTGGAACATGCACATAGAAAAAGCTCTACAACTTTTATATAAAATGCTATGTCCTATCTCTTTAAACAACAAAAATGTTGGACTTTCTCGGACAATTGGGCCACCCTGCATATACGGATAAGGTACAGGGTAATTTAAAACACAGCCGTTCAAAATTAAAAATTCAAAGTTAAAAACATAAAACATACATATATTACTATTGATTGTTTGTCACGTGCATGATTTTAATGAAGTACTATGGTTACTTATGTCCATAGTCCAAACATACGTTTTTATCACTGTAACTCCATTTTACCAAACTAAAATGTCTCATTGTAAGTTTTGTCGTTTCGCCACGTGCTCTTCCTCATTATCGGAAATGATGTCACTATTTTCGTCCGTCTGATTGTCGAGCACTTCCTGTTTCCTTTTGGCCGTTGCCATTTCTGCGGCATGCTTTTTCGCCATTTTGTGCGTCTATTTTGAAACCATACCTGAAATGAAAAAAAAAATGTTTTAAAAATATGCAGATAATAATAAACAAAAGAGTTGCACTAGCAAAAATTAACTTTCTATGAATTTAAACATCATTATATATGCTTTATATTTATTTATTATTTTTTTAAACCCACTTATTGTTGACTTTGTGATCAGTTTATATTAATTTTAAATTAAAACTAACCTCTAAATGTTATACTGGACATGTTTTTTTGCAAAAACATACTAATATTTCACTTTAATATATGGCAAATCTGCTACAAGTATCGTTAAACTTGAAACTTAGATTTCTTGCAGCAAATAATGTTCTTTTGAAAATTCAAAACAAATTATTTTACTATTAAAAATATACTTTTAACAAGTTAAAAAAATAAAGAAGTATTAGTGTTTTGCGTTCTTCTCAGTTTTATTAGAAATAACAAGTCAAAACTCATCGGCTGCAATAATGGCACAACCCAAAAAAATGAGTTTTGGACTAAGAGCATGTTTAAATAGAAAAAAACACATTATTTTTAGCAACAACAACAAAATAATACAAACAAAGGTAATCTTCGTTCAAGCAAACTAAATCATTTTTTATGCATTTATCATAGCAATAAAAACTTTATAGAGCATATCATTAAAAACTTTAAACCGATTTATCTCAAAACCTTATTTTTTAGATGTGCCGCTCTTGCAGCCTATGAACGATTTGTTGATTTTTTAATTACTATGTAATCTGCATACCATTTAGGTACTAGAGTTAGAAAATTAAACGTTTTAAAATAAAAGTTTAAACCTTTTTTAAACTTATTAAAACTAACCATTTATTTTTTTTTAATTTACAACACTATTTATTAAAAAAGTTTAATTTTCTAACTCTAGTACCTATAAAGGTAAAACATACAGGGCAAACTATTTACAAATGTAAAATTCATATCATCTTTAGTTAAACAGAAAGCTGAATATCACTTAAGCTGGTTTTACACTTATCAAACTTCTTGTCAAACATTTGATACAATTTGGTGATGACGGAAGTGTTAATTAAAACAAATTATTTGACAAACTTCTTTGAAGCAGGGTTGCCACCTAATGGGATTCTGGCAAAACAAAATAATGTTGTTAGTTGTAACAACCAAATATTTTATCTATATAGGCACATTTTAACGTTGTTCTTAAAATATTTAAATACAAACTTAATAAAACCACAACAAAAACCAAGCACCACGCTAATCACGATAAAATAAAGAATAATTGTCAACTTTTAATCAATCAGGTTGGTAGTTTTGCATCAAATATTTGAAGAAAAAGAAGACGTGTTCTAATCCTTCAAACAAATTTGACAAGACGACCTTGAATTTTTTGATATCCAATTTGCTGTTTTACACTGTCAAAGTTCTTCAAGTTAAACTTGGTCTAACTTATTTGACAAGAAGTTTGATAGGTGTAAAACCAGCTTTACTAAGTTTACACTAGCGCTTTAATGCTCATAACTCAAATGCGAATTTGAATAAAACGCATGTGTAAATGCTCTTAAATCGGTTTAAAACTCGTAATTCGCATTATTATATAAAAGCGCATTAAATATGTTGATGATTTCCTTTGCTTTGATTTCGTAAAAATATTTAAGCGTGGGGGTTATGTTTCTGTTATTATTTTTATTAAATACATATTTCGTGTATTTTTATATATGATTGTTAAGTGGATGTGCTTAGTGATCTAAGTGCCAAAATTTAAAATTTTCAGAGATCAAAGAAATAAGTAACGAATATAATGCTGGACATACATGCAATCGCTAAAGAAAACTTGGCACTGTCATCTCAAAGTGGGATATTCGAGCTGACACATAAAACACACGATAAATTTAAAACTCCAAAGATCAATATTCACCTGTTTAGAGGCAAACAAATATACAGTGCTTGTCCAAAGTCAAGACCACCCTCATAACTTTAAAATTAAGGGCTTTAGTGAGACAACACCAACCCAAATTTTAAAACAAGAAATGACAGATATAAATATCAAACTGACAGCTGGGCGTCATTTTGAAAAGAAAAATTAAATAGAGAGGGGGTCTTGTGGCACATTATTTTGAAACTCCTGTTCTTTATAACCCCAGAATATAAAGTAAATACCTTACCTCCCAAAAAATGGCGGTACCTGAATACCTGATTGGGATGGCCATATCTCCAAAACTAATTAAGGTAGATATACCTAATGTAGTATTTTTTCAAAGGTATTTTAGATATCTTTTAATGGTGATATAATATACAGGGTGCGTCATTAAAAAATCTATAGTTTTTGTCCTGCCCTGTACAGTATCACCGATATTACCATTAAATAAATCCTTAAAAGAGTTTTAAAAAATACTACATTAGGTGTATCTGCCTTTATTAGATTTGGAAAAACGGCCATCTAAATGAGGTTTTTAGGTAACCACTATTTTCTAGTAGGTAAAGGTACTGACTTTATATTCTGGTATTATAAAATACTCGTCAACAGCTTTAAAATGATGTGCCACAAAACCCCACTTTCTATTTAATTTTTCTTTTTAAAATGGCGCCCAGCTGTCAGTTTGACATTTATATCTGTCATTTTCTGTCTAAAATGTGGTTTATGTTGTCTCACCCAAGTCCTTAAATTTTCATGAAATATCAAACCATTCAAAAGTTAGAAGGGTGGTCCTAAATTTAGACAAGCACTGTATTTAAAATTTTTCCATGTTGGCAATAGTAAACAGCTGTTAAACGTCAACGTAAAAACCTTTTCGCAAACCTGTCGTATGAGCACAGCTAAATCGCTTTTGCTAAGATGCATTTGTGGCTAATGCGAATTAAGGGTACTTATAAACTTAGTAATTGTCACTTGTTAATAACCGCAATTTTGTGTGTCTTACGACATAGGTACATACAACACATAAGTATATTATGATTTTATTATTGTAATGGCACACAACACATGGCTTTCAAACTTTTAACTATTTATATCGCCAAATAGGTACTAATAATGCAAAGATTGGCTGTCTTATTTCATAAAGCGTCAATATGCGTCAAAACTGTGAATTGACCAAAATTTATTAAAAGAGACAAACAAACAACACGATAAGCCACTCAGCTACAGAAATCTGCTTTATTCTCTAATCTATTTAATTATTAATATGATAAGCGGCAATAAAAGTATTATCCTTGCCACTTATTATCTCATAACAAAGTTATTTAAGTTTATTTTTGATAATTGTTGAATAACAGATTTTTTTTTACTTAAAAATTTAATAACTTCTGTATTTTGTGTTGGTGGCTTATATCATGTTATTATAATAAGCCCTTCAATTGTGTTGAATAAGATAAAAAGTAAGGATGTACTATGCTAATTTTTAGTTTATAATTTAACTTTCTTACTTGTATGTTATTATTGTTTAGTGTTCGCTGGAAAATAATAAACACGCTCTTCGTATTATTTACATAGACATATTTAAACGGGGCTGGATTACAGAGTAAGTTCAAATTAAATATGAGCAAATATTAGTAAACTATTTTACATAATTTGTGCCTCTATTTAAATATATTTTCTTTTTCTGGTTGGCACAAAATCAAACAGCAACGATTGGCAGTCGTAGAGTCGCACGCTGGCTTGGCCCTCTTAGGCCCTCAATATAGTGCCTGCCGAGACCGGTTTCGACGCCATTGCTGTCTGTCTGGCTCCCGATTCATCATATCTCTGACACGCATAGAGAATAGAGGGTTTTATTTTTGCGGTATATTGTGTACAACTGCTTTAATCTCTTTTAAAGTCAGGACTGGGCTTTGCGTAATTTTATGGAAAATTATAATGTATTTATAATTACCTAATTTCCTAACCACCTCACATACATGGGTGCCTCCTAATAAGTTTTTTTTTTTTTTTTTTTTATCTTTGGACAAACCACGAAGGCTAAAAGCCTAAATACTAACGTGTACCGTGGGTGGCTCTGAAGCGAGGTAAGAGGGAGTTTGTTTTTGTTTTTTTTGTTTAAATAAGACTTAATAAACTTTTTAAATTTTTAATTATATTACCGCAAATTTTAAATGTTTCTAGACACTTTTACTGGGAAATTTTTTATTTATTTTTTTAATCTTGTGCGCCATGAATAGGTTTAATTTACTAAGTCTAGTACCTAAACGGTAAAACATACAGGGTAAACTATTTTAAAATTAAAAATTCATGTCATATTTGGTTAGACTGGAAGTTAAATATTATACATTTAATTTCGATATGATTAAAAAATATATAAGTTTCAGACGATGCCTCTTCTTTAAAGGACACTCCATATACAGTGTCGTCTATATATAAAAGTTGGTGCATTGTCCTGAAACTGTATTAGCAGTAGTTAGTTTTAGTAAAAGTTAAAGGATATATAGATACTGAGGAGGTCAAAAATCCTAAAACTGTTTAAGAGTAATTAAAGTAAAAAGTATGTAATTTGAGGCTGAGGATATTTTTTTGCTCCCCAAGTTTAATTTTTTTCAATAAACGGGCCCTATAACGTACATGTTTAAATACGTCAATATTTTATGTATATTAAAAGAGATTGCAAAGAGTGTGTATTTAAAAATGTGGACCCTTTTTTTGTCTATATTTTTTTAGCTATCTTCATCGATAAAAGGGGCATCGTGAATACAACTTCGCTCACGCCTGATTTTGCCTCACGCTACGCCACTAAGAGCAAAGTACCTTTATTGCTAAAAATACAACTAAATGTCAATTAAATAAGTTGTTTAAAAATTTAAAAGTTATGTCTAAATACCAAGTCATAAATATTAAATCTAAATACCTTTTCTTTTAGGCATTTTGTTATTTTTTTTAAAACAAGGTCACTCTACTCTTGAGCAGTTTTTATTTTTTTTTGACTTGCCCTGTATACTATTAAACTTTTAATAAAACCTAACTACTACTAATACAATTTGAGGACATCCACTAACTTTTATGAAGAATAATTTTTTTCGGCAAATTGCAAATAAAAAGTTTTTCATTTGTTGCACACTTAATGGACCACACTGTATGGCCTATAGATTAGGTAACCTTACTAATTTTCAAAAATGGTTAAGAAACGTGTTTTTATTATACGTAACATTTTGATTGTCATTTTCATAATTTTAAAATAAGAAGAGGTGCCGTTTTTAAGTCTACGCTTTTTAAGGTTGTGCGGATACCTTTCTTTAAATACAGGGTGTGTCTGAAAGGTCTGTACAAAATGCTACCACGGACTCCTTGGGTCAAAATACACCGATCTAAGGCAATTTATCCTAAATGGAAAGGGTGTGGCTCAGTGCACGTGAAATTATAGAAAGAAGAAATAAAAGTGTTGTATTTCGTGCAAAATTTAATAAAATACTAATAGCGTAACAGAGCGCTTTCGGTACTAACCCTCCTCAGTGCTACTTGTCAACAAACAGGAGTCATAGGTTTAGAGTGCATAAATCAGTAAAATAAAAATTTAAAAACGGTAATTTACATTACAAAAACAAGTCACATATACTAACCATGAAAACTTTCTTATTTTTGATTTTAAAAAAATGTATTCTTGATAAAAATATCTGCATATATATAGCAAAACTCACAGAACGCCTATCAAAGTTTAAATAAACCATAGCGTATACGATGTACGTGCAAATTAACAAATATCGTACAAGAGGAAACTACCCTTATTTTTGAATTTAGAGAAAATATTATTTGGACTACTAACCAAAACTTGTTTGGAATTAAGAGTAATGTCATATTTTAAAAGCACAGCCTTCTATGAAAAAAATTGAAAGAAAAACTTACTTTTCCCACTTACCCCGTAAAGAAATAAGATCGAACTAAATTAACTGCCGTAAATTATCCTTATTACCCTTAAATTTCGAAAAAATGTTAAAGCTTTGTTATTCATAAAGCATTTAGGTGTAAATAAATGTGTTGTATGTTGAATCTAGAATTCGGCGCAAATATTTGCGGCGCAAATTTCACGTTCTACCCACGTTCAATTTTACGTTGTGTGTCATGCGTTCGTGCTCAAAACGTGTGTGATCGTATGCGTTGCATACTATTTTGTTATTCTGGATTTGTTTATATTTTTTCGCCAAGTATTTTATATTTTGTAAAAGATAAATTTAAATAAAGAGGATGTTCTTCTTCTGATACAAGAATATCAAAAACAAAGACTTTTATGGGATCCAAGCGATAAGTGGCATTTTCATAGAAACAAAAAGAATAATGCTTGGGAAGAAATCGCAAAATGTGTTATACGTATTATTTCGAATGAAAATTCAGTTTTTATTAAAGTTTTCGCCTTACAGATGTTGTTTTTGAAAGATAATAAATTTTAAAAAAATAAAAATCCAGTTTTACTACCACATTACCTTTACATAATCTTTTAGAACGTCAATTAAAGCACTGCATACTTCTGGAACTATCAATGATATGCTTTGTTTGTATATTTTAAAAAGATATTGAAGGCTTGTATATGAATCTCCAGTAGCCATAAAACGTAATGTGACAGCTAACCTTTCCTTCACGGATATGGCTTCTCTAAGCTTGGTGTCCTTTTTGATAATTTTTGGTCCAATCTTATTTATTAAAATCTCAAAGTCATTTGTAGACATACGCAAAAAAATTTGAAATGCCCAGTACTTTCATCCAAGGATAGTTGATATAATAACTTTACGCCATCAAATTGTTTTTATTTTGATACAAATGTTTAATCAATATCGTCTTTTTTCTATTTTTCTCCTCCATTTTTTTTTTTTTTGATAAGATTTTGCACGACGATAAAAGTAGCGCATTTTCTTTTTATCATTAACATTGCATCAGACATAGTCACAGAATGGTGGGTTTAGAACAAATTAGAAAGATGGATATCAGTTAACTTCTATAATTTCTAAACAGCAAGTCATAATAACATTTGTCAAAATCATTGCGTTAACGTAAATACGTCCACACTAAAACAATATTGCGGCGCAAATCTCTTTGATGTTGAAAAAAAACCGACAACCGACGGATCGCGTGCGTTGAATGTCGCGAAAATTTTTGCGTGTGTTTCTATGCGGCGAACTCGTCCACACTTGCAAAAATTTTAAACGCACATACAAATTTGTGCCGCATGGCGCACACAACGTAAATTTTTAATAAATTTTTGCTTTTTTGTGGGGTTCAATAAGTTCAAAACTTATAAACCTCTTTAGAATAATTTGCCACATTGTTTTTGCCTCATAAAGAACATCTTCACATTTTTAAATTTATATTTTTTTTAGGAATAATGTTCTACGTCATTTTTGCCTTATAAAAATATTTTAACAATGTTTAAAAATAAAACTATATTGAGCTTAAGGTACTAAGAAAAAGTTCATAAAATTATAAAAACCTATATATATATATATATACTATACTATATATATATACTAGGATTAATTAAAGTAGGTACGAACATATGAGAATAAATTTAAAAATGTAAAGACGTTCTTTATAAAGCAGAAACGATGTGGCAAATTAATCTAAAGAGGGTTTTAAGTTTTAAAATTATTTAACCACAAAAAGCAAAATTTACGTTTGTTTTTTGAATTGATGTAAATGTACCTAAATGCTTTATAAATAACAAAGCTTTGTTATTTTTTCAAAATTTAAAGACAATATGAATAATTTACGGCAGTTAATTTAGTTCGATCTAATCTCTATACGAGGTAAGTTGGAAAGGTAAGTTTTTCTTTCAATTTTTTAATAGGAGGCTCTGCTTTTAAAATATGTCATATCTTTTAATTCCAAACAAGTTTTCCAAATAATATTTTTCTTTTAGTTTAAAAATATAGGTAGTTTTCTCCTGGGCCATATTTGTTAATTTGCACCTACCTCAAATACCCTATGGTTTATTTAAATTTTGATCAGTGTTTTGTGAGTTTCGCTGTTTACAGATATTTTTATAAAAAAAATCAAAAATAAAAAGCTTTCCATATGGTTTACATTTCTGGCGGTCACTGTATAACATATATATCTTAGTCAAAAAGTTGTTCGTTTTCGAGATACAGGGTGTCAAGGTTTATTTTATATATTTTAGTGGTTTGTAAATATTTTATTTATTATTAAAAATGTTTTCACAAAATTTGGTATAAGAAAGTTTTTCATAAGTAAGCTATCTCGTATTTTTGTTGTTAAATAAAGAGAAAGCCACCTACAGTCCGTTGCTTTTGTTCAAAGTGTCATTACTTTTTTGCCTCGGGGTATTACGATCTTTGAAGATTATTTTTATTAATTCACAATGTTTGCACAAAACAGGTACTTGATAAATATCGCTACGAGCAATCCTTGTGAGATATTTTAGATTAGACGTTTTATTTCACATAAAAAAATTCCTTTGCATTCCTTTACGCTTTATTTAAGCCTATCAGGTTTCTTTAAAAGTTCTATACAAATTGGTTCTACAACTTCCTTACGCCAAAATACGACGATTTAACCCTATTTGCCTTAGTTAAATAGTTGATTGTTTGCGAGATACAGGGTGTCTAAGTAAAAAAATACACCTGGAAAATTTTAAACTTGCACACCAGCAACCTTTCGACTTCGGTAAACTGCATTAGATTATTTTAGCCCAAAGAATTTGTGGTAGCATGTTGTACAGACCTTTGGACACTACCAGGTGGCCTAGATAAAGCTAATTTTATGACAAAAACAATAGCATATTTCGATTCCCCACTCTGAAAATCTTTAAATACTGAATTTTGTGGGAAAATTTCCTATAATAAATAAATTATCTAAAAAAGCTAATATAAAATAAAAACTTTTACACCCTGCATACGATCAACTGTTCGACTAAAGAAAATTACGTCAGATCGTTGTATTCTCGTCTAAGGAATTTGTGGTAGCATTTTGTACAGACCTTTAGAGACACCCTGTATAAAAATTATAAGTGTGATTAAGTTTTAAGAGTAGGTATTTTTGCCAAAACGAGATAATATTTGTTATTTAAAAATTATTTAATATAATTATTTATTTAAATTTTAACTGTTTATTGTATACTTAAGATATACTAAAATAATAAGTTTAATAATATTGAGATCCCATTCTACAATAATGAAAAATATGTTACAAAAATTGATTTAAAAAATATATATTCCAATAGTTATTTTCGCAAACAAAAAAATTGGGTATACATATTTTTTCAACTACTTATTTAAATACCATAAAAAAGTAATAGAAATTTTAACTTTTTTTAAATAATTTATGGCTTATTACTTACATACATTTTAACTTATGTAGCTTGATAATGTTTGCATATAAAAAGTAAAATAAATTTTTTATAATAAAACCCATTTATTTTAGTTTACACTTAATTTTCCAAAGTTTTTATTGCTTTTAATTAGGTAGTTTAATTGAAATTTAAAGCACTCTGTATGTAAAATGGCAATTTTTGTTATAGCTTTTAGCATTTCAGACGAAGCAAACACTTTTATAAAGAATAACTTTTATTTGAAATATTAAAAATAAAAAAATACAGGTTTAGTTAAGTCCTTGGACACATTATATACACTGAACCACAATATTAACGCATAACCTAAAATTTGCCCTATTTTTGTTGTTCTATATTTTTTTAACCTATTATCCAATTTATGTAAGACTTTTTGAATGAATGGTTTACTTACTAAGAATTTCATCATTATCCCAGTTTTGTTTAAAGTTAAATTTTCATATTATACCGGGTGTATTAAAAACTATATGTTCTTCTACAAAATTTAAAACACCCTGTGGAGCATTACTAGCAATCGTAACATATGGCCATTGACATCAGTCCTAAGCATCATGTTTTCTCTACGATTACGTTTTTCATTTATTGTTCTGGCTTTTTTATTTAATAAGATATACCGTTTTATAACCTAACATGTTTTTATTAACTTTATTTAAATAACATTTTTATATATAAGATAGAAAAATTATTAAATATTACAAAATTAGAAAGAATTAGCATGTTAACACCCCTACTTCTTACTACAGCTTCACATCTGCGGGGCATACTGGAAATTAAATTTGCAATTTGTTGCTGATTAATCTGATTTCAAAGGTCAACAACCATTGTTTCCATCTTATTAAGAGGGACTGGAGGGAGTTGCTGTTGTCTTAGTTTTATACCCAGGATATCCGACAGATGCTCCATCTGATTGAGATCTGGACTATGTGGAGGTCAATTTAGGGTTTCAATATTAACCTCTTAAATATTTGTTGACAATATGTGCTACGTGAGGTCTTGCATTATCAAATGATATAGTCTTTACAAAACAAGTGTACACTCTGACAGTTAACATTTACCTACAATTGACACTTAGCTATAGAAGTGTAGATAAATAAAGCAATTTATTAATTAAAACAAGTTAAGTTATAAAACGGTTTATCTTATTAAGTAACAAAGATAGAACAATAAATAAAAAACGCAAATATAGGGAAAATATAAGGCTAAAGTCTAATGTTAATTGCAATATGTAACAGTTGCTAGTAATGCCTACAGGGTGTTCCGAATTTTGGGGAAAAAACATAATAATATAGTTCTTAATGCACCCCGTATAATATGAAAATGTAACTTTAAACAAAAATTGGGTCGTAATGAAATTCTTAGAAAGTAAGTAATCAACTTAAAAATGTCTTACTTTCATTGGACAATAGGTTAAAAAAGATAGAACAACAAAAATAGGGCAAGTTTTAGGTTGTGCCTTAATATTGTGGTTTAGTGTATTTTGCTTTTACATATGTATTTTTTCAAACTAAAAAGAACTTGTTACATTTGGGTGTTGCAATAGTTGATTGTTAGTTCTAAATTTAAGAAAACATTCTAGAATTATGACAAAAGCTTTAACAATTAACAAAAAGGCAACCGCAAAAAATGGAAAGGGTTACATTATCCTTACCTTTTATTTAACGAGCAGAAAGGTCAGTGATTGACATCATATATGTTGGTTTCTATGTCACTATTTCTTTTTAAATTATATAAGTAGCGCCTCCGTATGAACAATCAGAGCTCATTCTATGCTTCAAAACTTAGTTACGCATTGGTCACGATTGGTCAGTAGGTCACTTATACCGACTTACCAATTGTCACCAATTCGTGACCAATTTATATAGCACTGAATAAGCTCTGAATGTAGATATTAAGGTGTTAATTATACTTTTTCAAAAATTCTGTGTAAATCCCCTGTGTATTTAAAATAACTTCTCTTAATTCTATTTTACTGCTGACCAATTACTATGACGTAATGATCAATCGTGACTAATTGGTTACCAATTGTTACAGCACGAATCGACATCCGAATGTTGATGTTGAGGTGTTTAATAAATTTATGTAGCAGTTGGTAACCTTAAAATTTTAAACTCTTTATATTTATTTCAGTATCTTTGACCAAATATTAAATACCTATAAACAATTCTCTAATTGTCAGTAGCTTTCAGAATTATTATTTTTTTAATTTTGTGTCGCACACAAAATCTTTTTGTCCTTAAATGTCTTTATTTAACACAGAACTCTTTTAATCTTGCTGACGAATTATTCAATCATACTGACCAATGTTGACCATTTTGTGACCAATTAAATTCTTTTAGATTGAGCCATGTACGATTAATTTGAGGCTCTAAAAATTTTCGGTCACCTTGATATTTTAAACACACGCTGTAAAAGTTGGTGTATGGATGACCAATTCGTCACAGTTAGTGACTATCTATAACTATTTTGTGACCAATTCGGTGCCGTATTTTAAACCTTAAATTTCACATTTTGGGCCGCTAAATAGATGAGGCTGTAAAATGCATTTCTTGGATTTCCAATTTTAAAAATTAATTTATTATAAATATTTACGGGATATGCACTCAGTAATGAGTTAATTTTACCAATTTATATTATTTTGACAAAACGTATTGGAAACTCAAAAGATTGATTAGTTAGTAGTAAAATATTCTTAGAAAATTACTGCAAAGTAGAAGAAGATAAAGCACAGTATTAAATTTAATGAAAATACAATTTATGGAATGAATATTTAATGTTAATTTGATGTATAGCTGTAATTAATGAGTAAGTGAGATTATATTTGGTTGTTTTGTAGCGGCAGCGCAATGAACATGGCGTAGACGATAAAATATATTAAACGGCGGTTTGTTCGAAGCAGAGCGGCCATGTTTTACTGTGAAAAGTAATTAATTAATTAAAGTTTTACTTGAAGCCAAAATTTCCAGTTTAAAGCCATCTTTCATCATTATACTCCTTGGAAAATCATTTTTGTCTTGTTTGTAATTATAAGGAAATGATAACCGACACATACCGGCTAATAATGAACAAAAAAAATACACAGGACTTATTAAAAGAAGTTTATTTAAAAATCTTGGATTTTTAAAATTATTATTAGTTAGGTTTAAATTATAACGTTTATTATTCTTGGTAGTATCAGAGCTCTCTAAACATATAAAGCAATATATGTTGTGAAACTAAAATGTCATTTTTAGTAGTTTCACACGATGCAAAAGAAACCAATTTTTGCCGTTAATGGGGCGTCCATTAATTACGCGAGACATTTAGGAAAGGGAGGGGCTCAAGGTGAATCTCGCCATGGGGAGAGGGGGCCGGTGCAAATATCACGTAATTTTTCAGCAGCTGTAAACCATTTTCAATTTTTGAAGGAGGACCTATTTTTTGGCCTTTCAAAATTATTTCGGCTACAAAATCAATTTTGGTTTGTTTGGTTTGACAAATGGTGCCTTTTTGCATTTCCATAAATCTTCTTTGGGATTGGGATGAGGTAAAGAAAATCTCATCAAATCTGTATAATAGAATTAAAACAATCTACAGGGTGTTTCAAAACAAACATGTAAAACTTAGAGAGATGATTTCTTCTTTAAATTAAAGGGTGTTTCAAAACAAACATGTGAAACTTGGATAAATGATTTCTTCTTTAAATTAAAATGGTAGTTTGCTGTATAAACATGGGTGCAAAAATTAACCCTTAGGGATATACCGCGGTAAAACAAAATGTCGATAAAATTAGGTTTTAATGTTTTATTTTAAAAGCGAAAAGCGATACAACGATGAAATTCTATAAAAATAATAGTTACCAAAACTATAAAAAAAATTAGTTGCCTTCTGTTACAAACGTTTGTAATATTACTTTATTTCACATTACCTAGTGATTTAAATAAATTATTTCTTTTACTTTTAAGTTGAAAAACAAAAACGGTATTTTTAAGTTTTCCGCAGCTTTGTAAGGGTAAATTTTTGACCCCATGATTATACAACAAACCACTCTTAATTTCTAAAATTAAATCACCATCTATAGAATAAAACTGTCTTATAAAATTAATACTCATTAAGTTTATTGCACTAATATACAAAGTTTAATTTTCAGTACCTATTGTAATTGTCTTTCTTGTAAACAAACAAGTTTTGGTTTCAGAAGATTCGTTCGATAATAGGATAAAAAACAAAGTTTTTTTTGCTCAAATGGTAACAAATCTTTCTGGCCCTGCCAAGAAAATAAGCAGGAATTTTAGTACCAGTTCTTTTTCACCACTAACCTTGGAAGATAAAATTATTTCTACATCGAATGAAACTATTTGCTAAACAATTTGCTGCTAATTCTACCCTCGTCCCTTCCGCAAATCAACCTATTCCAACTATTGCTTTAGTTCCTCATAAAATGCCTAATATTATTTTTAAGGTGAAACACATCAAGCGTCTTTTTTTTCTTAACACCAAAAATAGTCTGGGCTAGATGGCATACCAGCAATCGTTTTAAGAAAATATGCTCCACCTATTCCCAAGAAAGGACCCAAAACTCTTCCATTTAACTACAGACCAATTTTACTTTTTTAGTTCTTTTTAAAGAAATAGAGAAATTTATTAATTCGCAAAGCCTTAGGTATTTAAAAAAACATAAAATTTTGCACGACAGGCAATATGGGTTTCGTCATAATGGATCTATAGCAGATCTTCTTTCCTTTGTATTACACAACAAGTCTCTCGAGTTTCTAGTTGAATCCTAGATATATCTGGATATATCCAAAGCTTTCGACCAGGTTTCGCATACCACGCTCCTCAATAAACTTCCCTCCTATGGTCTTCCAACAAAACTCTGTTCATGACTCTCTAGTTTACTTTCTAATTGACGTATATCAGTTATTGTGGACCTTAATCGAATATTGGATTGGGGCGCCAAAAATCTCGTCACATTTAATGCATCCAAAACACAGTCATGTTTCATTTCGCAGAAAAATGTCATCAAATACCTATCTGTTTACTTATGAGCGGCCAAGTTCTGCAGTGCAAAGACAAATCTAATCTTGTGGGCGTCAAATTTGAGAATGACCTCAACTGGCAAGCATTCTTGATTCCATCCAAAGAAAAGCTGTTCACATTAATAACGATCCCTTGCTTACAGATAAGCTTCCCTCTTTTGCCCACCGTCGAACTGTAGGGAATCTATCGCTTTTTATAGGTACTTTCACGGCTTCAAGAAATTGTCCAGTAGAATTCCCCTACTTGCAGCTTTCAACAGAAAAACTCGTGGTGTCGCACGTATGCATCCCTATACGGTCGAACTGGACAGGCCCCAAACTTCTAACTTTGTTCTTTTATTCCCAGAGTTTTTAGATTGTGGAACCTGCTGCCCGCGGAGGTATTCCTTTTTCTCCAAATCTTTAAGTTTTTAGGTAAAAAAAAACCATCTACCTTGCTGAACACACCCACGGTACGTTAGTATTTAGGCTTTCAGCCTACGTGGATTGTGCAAAGATAAAAAGTTTGCATATTAAAAAAGTGTTTTAAATTCTTTTTTCAATTGCCATTTTTACTTTATAACAATTTTTATTATTAAAAAACAGTTTTATATCTGATGGTTGCCTTTTAGGTAAATAACTTAGAATTTTTAATGTAAATTGTAACAATTTTAATGTCAAATATATTTTTTATTTTTAGTTTAACTTTTTTAAATAATTTTATAGGGAATTTGGCATTAGGTATGCCGCCGAACCGTGGATGGATAGTTTAATTTAGTGTTTTTAATTTTGTTTTACGTGTCTGTCAGTATATAGGGTGAATAGGGCTAAACACACTTAAACTTTATCTATACTCTAAGACCAAGACTGAAGCAGTTCCATTATAAAAACTATTTGGCAAATACCCAAGAAGGATGTTTCAATTAAACTTATTATCTTAATTGCAATAATCCATCAGTATATTAACCATAATTTATGTTGTATAACTACCAATTGCTATTAGCAGTTAATATCCTAAAATTAGTCATAAAATACAAACGATCCAGGTGCCCGCAACACTGAAATACTGCTCCGACCGTACTTTTAATAGTCGGACACTGTTTGTTAGATGATAATATCGACGGAGCAACATCTTTATTTTAATTGATAGTCTTTTCCTTTTTTTTCTTTTACATTCTTTATTGTTCTTTCTCCTTTCCCCCTTAGCTTCCGTTCTGGAAATATCGAGCCGTCGTGTTGGACCGTTGCCGTGCTTGTATTAACTCTCGAGACCCTATTTGCATGATTTATAGTTCTACTATAGCTTTAAATACCGTGTAATTCGCAAATTTAATATATAATGGGTCTGTTATACGAAAATCACCGAAAACACGCAGCCTCGTTTAGCAGTTTTGCAATAGGTTAATATATTTTCACCCCATGTTCTTTTAAAAGCAATAAAATAGATTCTTATTTAACAAATAAACTGGAACCTACATTTTTGTTTTATAGAGGAAGAGTCAGATGCCTGGCAAAGTACATTTATTTATTATCTATAAATCTTTTAAATTTCTTTTTTGTAGGCATACACGTCATGCCACCTCAAAACTTTCATGGACAATTTTTGCCAATCCTGGGGGACGATCTAAAGCACCGACAAAGAGAAATTGACGCGTCAACGTATTACAAAAGATCTCCGTGCAGCCGTTCTTTGTCTAATTTTAACCTGCTAGTATTTAACCACGCAGATACTCAATTAAACGCATCGAGATGGCACGTCCTAATTATATTTATGCATAAACATCATATTTTAAAATTATATTTTTTTTAACAAGAATGACATCATTTGGCGCATTCATATTATTGGTAAAACCCAAACAAACTGTTTTTAAAGTTTTTTACTGTTTGCTTAACACCCTGATAAACAAAAATATATTTTATTTAAAAAAGTATAAATATGGGTTATTAGCTGCTTGCCTGCCATTGCAACTTCAAGAATATTCTAAAATAGAAAAATGATACAGTTACGAACAATATCCCGAATTTGCTACTTTTAGATATATAGAAACTGCTATATTTCCCAAATTTTAAAATTTTGCTCTTTATAACATATAAAAAAGTATAAGAAAAGAAATTTTACCAAAAAATATAATAAAGGGTGATCCATAAAAAAAAAACATTTACCGTACTTTATACCAACACGCTTTTGTGACCAACCCGTTATACATCAAAGTTATATTAAAATTAAAAGTTTATACCAAGTTTTATATACCGATAAAAACAAAAGTTTTATAAATAACGAGTAAATCAGCTTTACCAGACCTCTAACACACTCTGTATATTCGGTAATAACTACAAAAATATATCTTAAAATACGCATGCATACAGGGTGTAATTCAATTGATGGCTAAAAATAAAGGGTATGATTTCTTTGCTTATTTTAGAAATAAAAGTTTATGCAGTGTGTCCAAGATATAGGATCCTAGGCATGGGAATCTTAGTACCTGTTGAAGATACAGCTTAGGTTGAATTAGAAAAAAGTTGTGTTTTTTAAAGCTTATTTACATGCCGCTTAGAAACTTTAAAAAATTTCATGACCTGCTGAGATATTTAGCAAAAACGAAAATTTAACTATATCGATTTTATTTTGAACTTTATTTGAAGAGATATGAAAAAACTAATAACATTTTTTTATTGGCACTTTTTAGCTACTACATGATGGTATTTTTAGATTTTATATTCGACGTTTCGTTTTCAAGAAACCATCATCAACTTAATTTTTTTAT
Organism: Listronotus bonariensis; assembly: GCA_014170235.1. Lineage (NCBI taxonomy): Eukaryota > Metazoa > Arthropoda > Insecta > Coleoptera > Curculionidae > Listronotus > Listronotus bonariensis. Next base: position 37,269 of record JACEGR010000796.1, read on the forward strand.
ATTGTTCGGAAAAAAAATACACCATGTATCTGATCCAATTTTTTATTACAAATTAAACGATGTATTACATGTCATATTTTTAATTTTAGTTGGTTGCTTGAAAACGAAACGTCGGATATAAAATCTAAAAATACCATCATGTAGTAACTAAAAGGTGCCAATAAAAAAGTATTATTAGTTTTCTCATATCTCTTTAAATAAAGTCAGAAAAAAATAAAATCGCTTTAGTCAAATTTCCGTTTTTCCCAAATATCTAAGCCCGCCAAGAAGGGTTTTCAAGTTTCTAAACGGCATGTTAAAAAGAAAAATTCGTTTTTTTATCATAACTTTAAAACTGTTCAAGATATTTTCATAAAGCTTAAAACGCAGTTACAAATCACCAATAGGCATTTTTTTAATGTAAACATTTTTTAATTACTTCTACCAGTGGCGTCCTTACAAGATGTATACTGGGAATTTTTCAAAAAATTGTGGTGCGCCAATGCTTTTTTAAAAATGTCTTTTTTTAACTTTCCATTTATTTTGCAACAAATTTGACCTCTTCAATTTTTTTTTGTTTGATGCACCGTTTTTGCGTAAAAAAATTAAAACCGTTTTTGATGCATGTTTGGTATAGCAAAATTGTTTTAAACTAGTAGTCTGGTGCTCTATTATGGGTTTTTACACAAAAACGGTGCATCGGACGAAGAGGTCAAATTTATTGTAAATTAAATGGTAATTTAAATGATTTTTGTTTTTGCAATGCCGTAACATTTTTTTTTAAATATGCAGTATTTATTCTGTTCTGACGCCATTGGTAGAAATATTAAAAAATCTTTTATAATAAAAAAATTATATTGGTGCTAAGTAGGTGTGTGCCAAATTTTTTGAAAATATCTTGAACAGTTCTAAAGTTATAGTTATAATATAAAAACGATTTTCTTCTTAAAACTTTAACAGCCTGTAGCTCAAAAGTAAACAGGTTTAGGACATATGTTTATATAAACTTTTCTTTCTAGAATAGGCTAAGGAATCATATCCTGTATTTTGAGCCATCAAATAAATTATACACTGTATACTCGAGGTAATGGCAACAGTCACGGTTACGAGATGTTGTATACTTGCCGCCAACACTTTTTCCAATAACTACCAAAAAAAATAGAAGAAAAGTGCCATGTGATAAAACCTTTTTATATACTATATTAAAATTATTAGTAATTTTGGATAAAATTTTAAAATTTACACAATTTGTTATTCAGTACCTAACGTTAGCGAGCGGCTAAGCAAAACATAAAATTTGACTTGGAATTTAAGTCAATTAAACAACAAGCAATAGGGGCGTTATAGCTTATAAAGTATTGTAGTAAACGCCATAGGTTTTACTTGTCAAGTCAACAGCAGCAGGAACGGGAATGTCAAGTTTGTAAATTGACCTCTATGTTTATATATATATAAATAATTAAAGAAATACACAGGTCTTCTATTTCTATAAATTGTATATGGAGGCTAGGTGTAGCAATGCTATTCTACCTAAACACCATTTAAACCCCAAAACACCGTTAAATCACCAACTAAATAAGAAAACATATTTATTGTTCATTATACACAAACACAGACTAAAAATAAAGAAATTCTTTAAACCTTCACCTAAATTATCTCTTAATTAATTAAGATAAATTAATTTCAAGAGAAAAATCTTTGTTCCGGCAATCTTAATTTAATGCCGTCTATTCTTTATTCACCCTCCTTAATACAGCTCAAGAATATGATAAATTGCACAGAAAAAAATTAACAATGTATTTTTAAAAGAAATTAATTACGTCTAGTTACAAGAGCACCCGGGAGACGATTACCCCTTTATCAAAAGAAAAATAAACATAAAAAAATTAAATCGACCTTTACCAAAAATATAATAATAAAGTCGGTTAATAAAATACTTGTACGTGCTTTTAAAATTTGAGCTTTTCTTTCGACTTCCCTAGGATGCCACTATCAGATCCTAATTTGGTTAGTTCTAGTTAGTTCCGCGTGCAATCTTTCAATAAAACAAAAAAATCGGTTTACAAATGACGGAGTATTCGGTGAACATAAATAAAAAAATATATATATGTAAGTAGTCAATATAATAAAGTCTGTTAATAAACATAATTTTAATTAAATATTAAACAACAATAATTAATTGGCTTAAAAACACTATTATTTTTTAGAAAAATTTAATTTAATTACTACAGTTTCATATATCTTTAATATAGGAATATATTATATGGTAAAGCTGCTGGACTATAAGTTTCCCCTTGCCCGCCCCATGTCCCTATGTAAATGTAAGGTCATTAGTGTGTCGTTAACCGTTAACGTAAGGCGACCGAATCGATTAACGCTAAGTGACTGCGTAATTAGCTGTACATGTTGCCGCCAGCGCTACCATCGGGGGTGGCGGCATTTTATTGCAGATCGCTGTCTCAATCCGCCCCCAGCCCCTCTTACAGCCCTCAGCCCGATTCTGACCCCCTTGGGTCATATGGGCCCATTTCCGCAACGCTCTAATTAAGGTCTTTTATGTCAGATTTGTTTTCCGTTTTGTTTTGCGCTTAAATTACATCCTTTATTAAAATATTTTAACGATATTTTTCTGATTTTTTAAAATATAAAAATAAATATAGAAATGTATTTTTTTATTTTAGATAAAAGAAAAAACAATGAAAAACAAATGAGAGTAATTTTTTATTGTTAATACGGTTTAAAACATTTTAAAAACACTACATTTTCTTGCTCAACAGTGACGGCATGTAAGTCACGTATTTAACCGTGTTTGAATACATCCCGGACAATGGTTTAAAAACAATACAATTATTTTTGTCGGGCGGGCGTGGCGTATGCATTGAAGTCATTAAAAACTTTGTTTCGGTCATTTTTTGTAAACTTTCAACATGTATGTAAAACGTAAAATATTTTTATATTCAGTGTACATATTAAACCTAAAAAATAAAAATCATTGTCATAACATAAAAGCTTATTGAGCTGTGACGCAACGGTTTGAAAACCTACATAAATTTCTTAATTTTTTTATTTATATCGTCATTTTCGAATACGGTTTGAACCATTTTGACGAATACGGTTAGCAAGAAAATATGACTTAAGGCAACTTGTCCTGTTTTAAAATATTTTTGAGGAATAAAGGAATTTTATGTTTTTGTATGTTTTTTTTTTAATTTCCTATATATCCTAATCTAAAAGCTTAGCAAACAGGCAAAGTTTGACTTTTTTTTACTTACCTCCTCCCCCTTCTTATCTAAATTATCCCCATCCACTGCCCGTCAAAATAAGGCATCACGTCTACAGTAGTTTTTTACTTTTCTTTTATCGTTAAATAATTTGTTTTTATTTAAAATCGTAAGACACGCTTATATACATCAAACTTAAGTCGGCACTATTGCTAAATTCTTTTTATTGGATTTACGAAGTCGTTTAAATTAATAAAGTTGCAGTATTTTTTTCCGCTGAGTAACGTGCTGCCAACAGAAAAAAAAATTGAACATTGTGTTTTTAATTTATTGCAAGTAATGTACTTTTTTGAAATAAAACATCCTGTATATTATATCACCATTTGAAAGATCTATCAAAGAGCTTTGAAAAAGTCCACATGTGACATATCCAATTTTTAATAGTTTCAGAAATATGGCCATCCTAAAAAAATTTATAGTAAACTGGCATTTTTTTAATAAAACACCCCGTGTATTGCATCACCATTAAATGGATATTTTAAAAACTTTATGAAAATACCACATTTGATATGTCTATCTCTAATAGTTTTGGAAATATGACAATCTAAATCTAAAATATAATAGATATACGTACTAAGATTTGGAAGCTTATATTTTCGAAACTATTAGCTTATATTACATTTTTTTAAAGAAGAAAAATAACATTTTAAGAATATTGATAAATATACTGGGTGTTCTTTTTAGAAAACCATAGTTCCTTTTTATGAAAAAAATACTAGTCGTGAATTTTTCAAAAACCTTTAATATTTAATCTACCTTATTTTTATTTCCTAATTCTAAAAATGGCCTAATATACAGAGTATTTCCTTTAAAGAATTAATAAATAGCTTTTTAAATATTGAGATGTTGGCCATGCTATAAGAAATGCCCTATATAAGATCTAGTTTTTTTATAGGAATTTATTTTGTGGTATTAAGTGTGTTAAAATACACAGCTAAGTTTTATTAATAACTTATTTATTTCCGTCTTTACCTAATTTTCAGGTAATATGTTTTTTACGAAAATTTTAGTGAATTATAAATAGCGTGGCAACATCGCCTCGAGTGTCAAAATAAAATAATGTACTTTATGCAAAATTTTATGCTGATTCCGATTCGGTAAACAAAAATAGGGGTTACGATTAATAAAATGTAACTTCTTAGCCGTAACTTTTTCTGGACTCTGTATACATCAAAATATTTTTCTGGCATGCACGTTTAAAAACCCTTTTATAATAAACTTTTTGTCATATCTTGTTAAACAACAGAAATATTGGACTTTTCCGGACAATTGTACCACCCTGTATGTAAAAAACATGTAAAAATTGGTTTTACTAAGAACAGATTCTTGGAAAAAATGTTTTTTAAATTTTCCATGCGTATAGTTGTTAGCACCATATTATTTATTATAATAAGGCGCTCATACCTAATTTTACAAGCTAAAATTACTAACGTTTTGTATTAAAACAACCTAAATTACAAACCATACATCCTATTTACAAGTTTATATCACCCCATCTTCTCTACGCCCCTGGTAATCATTCTGGATCACATAAAGCCCATGGGGATTTCGATGGTCGGCTCATTTTAACCCCACGATATACTTAAAAGTTAATCGGATTCATTTCCAACGCTGATACGTTGCGGTGAATCCAACTAATCGCTTGGATGACAGATTTACTGAATACAAATTAGTTACAATGACACATTCTAACATTTGGTTCTTGCATAGGCGTTTATTTAAAACTGTTTTTTTTATGTGAAAAAAACGAATTTACCTTTATTTGTAACTAATCAACAATATTATATTTTTTGTATTTCAAACTTTAACACATACATAGATCCGAAACCCCTCCCCTTCTTATAAATGGGGGTGTAAAAAACTATTTTTATTATTTATTTTTTAAATAACAGGATTTCTGATATAAATTATAAATAAAATACACTAAAATATTATATTCCCTTGCCTAATATTAGGCTGATAAAGCGACCCAGGTTCGATCCCCGGGGTCAAAGAGTTGTATATGAAAACGGTTTTTGCCGTGTCGAGACCGTTCTTGTTTTATCAGCGAAGTTTAATGATGTCGGAAACGATTAGTAATTGTTTGGATGACCATTGGTGTGCCGTTGGGTGTCGTTTCTGAACCTACGTTACACTGTAGGTCTTTCTGGGTGACATTACACAAAGAGTAAGTAGAGTGGTTTATAAGTGGTATTTATTTGTATAACGTCCGTGGTGGCATATCCCCTCGTCTAAAATAAACCCTGAAATGCAAAATCTGCCTGCATCGGTACTGTGGCAACGTTGACTGAACTGGGGCCAAAAATTGGTACAAAATCTAAAAAACTAGCACCCAAGGTGCCTAGTATTAAGGTTTTATATAAACCTTTGAATCACATATTCTGAAAAAATGTGATTCCGAAAAAAGGTGGTCTTAAGTTGTACTTTAGCACCCAAATAAAAATAATTTTCTATTTTTATAGTAGAATATCAACAGGAATGTAAAAATAGTTTATATTATATTCTTGTTTTGAATTATTACTGGTTACTTATGTTTAAAATTCACTTCTTTTTTTTATTGATTATCTCCCCAGTGGCGTAGATAAGAAAGGGGTAAAGGGAGTAAGTCCCCCCCAGGAAGGTTGAAACATTTGTAAGGGTCATTACAAATAAGGTTGTGAAGTAGAGTTTGCAAGTTAAAATAAATGGTAATTACTTTTGGTAGTAGTTTGTGTACAGTATTTCATATTTTAGTACCTACATTAAAAAGCATTAATTTTTTTAAAGGTAAGGACCTTTTTTTTGCTCTTCAAAATTCTTTTGGACGATTTTCGATTTTACCATATTTTAGGAAAAACAATAATATTTGGCATGTATCCAAACAAATACCATAAATTATTTTTTTGATTACTTGCAAACGGCTTTGCCGGTACCACGTTAAAATAAGTGCTTATTTTACTAATTACGATTTTTTACTGGATAATAACAGAAGTTTCAGTAAATAATTTTTTCTTACATATCAAGAATTTTTTTGAAATAAAAAACTTTGGTTTTTCTTACAAAATTTGTTTATTTATTCCATTAGAATGTATTACATCACGCCGAGAAAAGAATATCCGTCAAGTGGCCGCCGCGCCGCCAGAGTTAAAGGAAGCATTTCCGGGTCGCGAATTTACAAAAATACCAGTTCAGTCAGGACGGTGACTAAACTAGAGTCGTCTTTTTTACAAAAAAACAGTTACAAAGTCTACCCCGTTTCGACCCCCATAAATATTGACCATATTGGTGTAGTGTTTGTAACTTAAATTTAAGGTAATTTTATAAACAAAAAAGAAAATTATTGCAATTAATATTAATTATTATATTATTATTAAGCTCGGGAATTATTAATACCGGCCTTATTTAAATAGTGCGTGTACCCATAATTTAGAGTTATTGCAAATCATGTTGTGAGTACCATTAACCTAAAAAAAGGGGAAAAATTAGTAGAATTTCTTAATTGTTTTGTGTTGTAGGGTTTTGTTAAACACAATTGAAATACATTTGAAAAAGCAAGGTTTTAAGTATTTTTACTTCTCTTCGATTTTGTGGTCGGCAGCCGTTCGGTTAGACGAACAGTTCCGAAGTTAAAATAAAACCAAAATAAGGCACGACCTAAAACCGACATAAATAAAGCCAGGCACTATACTTATTAAGGGAGTCCTTATCCTACCATGCATCTGCGCAAGCTCAGATGTCAAAATAAGGCCGTTATTATTAGTGCCTGACGTTATTTTACTGTGCAATAATTATCTATTATCTATACTGTTTCAGTCGTGCAAATATAGTGTTTTAAGAAAGTAACGTAACGGTCAACCATTTTATCACTTTTGCGTTTTCGAAAAAATTGTTTTAAATTAATGTTGTATAAAACTTTTAGCACTATTCTAACGCAAAAACTATAGATATATGGGTAGTTTTATTTTATTATCTTTTTTTAAATGTAACACCCTAAACAGGTTTTAAAAAATTTGGATTCTACGATACATTACACTTTCTTATAACTCTTATACCAATTTATATATTTAAAAAAGATATGTATAAAAATAAATATATTTTATATACATACGGTGTGTCCCAGGATAGGTGTTACAAGAGAGAAACGGACCAAAAATTTTAAAATTTTTAAATGTCCTTTGGGAAAACTGGTCGCATGGTCCAAAACTGATAAATACAAACTTTTACTCCAAATGGCAATATACTATTTTTAGTTATAACTAAAAATATGAAAAATGACCAAGAGTAAAGTACCTTTATTTTTTAAAAATTGTACAAAATTTTGTAAGAAAATGTTATATTTTAATTTAAAGTTAAATAGTTAAAGTAAAAAACATATTTTTTTCAATTTTTTCATTATGCATTAACAGTTTTTAAAATATTTGACTTATGGCAGCGAATTTTAAAAAAGTATCTCTTGCCCATTATTTAAGTTGTAATGCGGAATGTAAAAATCGACAATTACATTTTTTTACTCTGAGGCTTTAAGTTTAAAATTTTGACATAAAATTTCATTCTCTACAACATTTACTTATACAATTTTTGTTCTATTTTTAGAAATAAAATTAGTTAGCGCCTGGGCATTTTTCATATTTTAAGCTATAACTTGCCCCGTATAATACGAATTGAAGTTAAAATTTGTATTTATTAGTGTTGGACCATGCGACCAGTTTTCCCAAAATAACGTTTAAAAATTTCAAATATTCTGGTCCATTCTTGTCACACCTATCCTGGGACACACTGTATATGTAAAAAATAATTGGGAACGCTTCATAGGCATTAAAAGACATTTTATGGAATACAATTAAAAATATTTTTACTGGTATCGTCTATAAGGAGTTTAAGATAAATTAAAAAAAAATGGTAAGCCGCTGCATTCTTTAAATTAAAATATGCTTTTTAAATTTCCATTTAGTTTAAATCAAAATTGGTCCCTTTACTTTTATTATTTGATGTACGGTCTTCGCTTAAATAAATAGAAACTATTTTTTGGCATAGTCAAATCCCTATCTTATTAAAAAAACAGATAAGAAAGGTATTTTTTTTTATTGATATTGGCCATACAAAATAAAAAAGTCAAGGGCTCAAATTTGTTTTAAAATAAATAAGGATTTAAAAAAATATTTTTATAAATGCACTGACGTACCATTTTTTTCTTAAACAATATTTACCTTAAACCTCTTATGGACGACACTGCTAACAATAATTTTTTTGCCTGTATGCTTAAATACATAGAAGGCGTCCCCAAAATTATTTAAAAATATATAAACTTTTCTTACTTTCAACATTTTTTGGCGTAAAGCAATAACAAACTGTAATAAAATACGTGCTAACTTCCTTATATAGTTAGGACGACTAAAATAGGTTAGCCTTTGTAAAAGAAAATGGCGCAAAAGTATAGTTCCCCTACCTGTATTTTACAATTTAATATAATAAGCAGAGACAAGAATTGTCTCTGTAATAAGGTTGTACATTAACTACTGCTTTCTAAGTGTACATGAGGGTTAATGTTTAAAATATGTTTTATATTCACCTTATTTATTAATAGTCAAAAAAATACATCAACAATTAATGTGTCAAATAATCAATTTAATCTCTACTTAATAAAGCTGCCATTGATATTTTAATAAAGATTACTATAAAACCAGTTTTAAATTAACCATTATAAAAAGTTAAATCAGTATAGGATTGATAATTAGATTAAATTTTAGGTTTTTTTGTTTCTTGTCCACAAGTCTTGTCACCCAAATTTGTTTCGGACACAGCATTAACATAAGAATATGACGCCAAATTAGCTAATAAAATATTATTCGGTTGGTGACCGGCCATAGCCCAAAGGCACTTACACCTATAAATAATATACAAAACCAGCTAAATAACATAACACATAGGCAATGTGAGGAAAAGAGACAATCTAACGTGAATAGCTGCTACACATACATCCTTTTTTGTTGCTTTTCTGGTCGATATCCCAATACCTATTTGCTTAACCAGTATACACACATCATGAAAAAATAACCATACGAGTACATCAGAAACCCAACCAATCAAGTACATATAATAAACAGAAATTGTGTTTTTTTTGTTTAATCAAGAATATTAAAAAATATTGAATGTGTTCCACTAATAAAAAAAAAAGTTGCTATTTTTTGTATAAGTATTGCTTAAGAAACTTAAATTATTTTTATTCCTAAATTCCTAAAAAGAACCAATATACAAAAGAAATACCATATTTTCCTCTGGGAATTTATTTTGTTATTCTTAGTTTATTGAAGTACTTGGCTTAGAATTGTGAATATTTAATTTTTTTACGCTTGTAACAAATTTTCTGATACTAAAGATTTAGTAAAATATAAATAGGGACATAGCGACAGTTGTCAAAATAAAATAGCATACTGCATACTATATGCAGAATTTTATGCTGAATCCGATTTCGTAAAGAATAATGGAGTAACAATTAAAAAAAAACAACTTCTAAGTAATTTTTTTTTTGACAATCTGTATACACTTTATATCTTTTACTAGTTTTTGCCCGTGGCTTCGCACGCGTTGAATTCGTAGTAAAACAATTCTTCTTTCTCTATACCAGTCAGCGTTTACAATCAGTACCGTTCCTGGCTCTTCTGTCACCCCGTGCAGAAAAAGAATTGCCGGCCTCCTGGTGAAAAAAAATATTGGCCGCAAAATAATTTTGAAAAGCAAAAAAAGGGCCGCAACTTTTAAATTTTCCAATACTACACACACACAATACTACAATTAATCCTTAATTAAATTAAAAAATTCACTTTTTTTCTCCCTTATTTTTGAAGAGCAAAAAAGGTCTCCTTTTTAAATTCCACTCTTTTCTTCAAACAACCACTTCTTCTTAAATTTTACTCTTTTTTTAACAACCGCCCTTTATTTGACAAATGAAGCCCTTTAATTTTTGTCGCCCCGTAAAATGCCCTTTTTGCACCCCCGCCAGGAACGGCTCTGTTTGCAATGTAAACGCAAAAACATGTGTTTATTTACGACTTTACATTAGAAATGTGAAAATTGTCAGTGGTTCTCTAATATATTGAGCATGTTATTATGCATATAAATCTTCTTCTTAAATCACTCTATCTATTAAAAAAACTGCATCAAAATCCGTTAAGTACTTTTAAAGATCTAAGCATAAATAGAGACAGACGCGGGGAGCGACTTTGCTTTATACTATTTAGTGATATAAAAGGTTTTGTTGTATCTAGTTAAACAATTGAAATACTACACTTCTGGGCCACCTTGTATAGTAGTACTAACCAGAACAATTAAAATACCAGACTTCTGAGCTTCCCCGTATAAAATGTAGAGCAGCAGCAAAAGGCTTAAATAAAATCCTATCAACCATACTAGGTCAGCAGGATCCCTGGAGCAAAAAAGTCAAAAAGGTCTTCACCTCTTTGCACCTTTATTCATCATATATTCCTTTTCTTGTCCTTGATATTTTCTTTAATGAGGCCAAAACAAAAAAAAGGTCTTCACTTTTTTACCTGCATTCACACATTTTTTATACTACTAAGCCCGGGGGCGCCTCTCAATTCCAAGCCCCCTGAGCTCCCTATAGTAGCTACGCCACTGCAACCATATTCAAGTACTGAAACATGCACATATTGCATTTCACGGAAGTAGTTTTTATAAATATTTATATAGGATTTTTATATAAAGCAATTATTGCATGCATAGGACAGAATTCAAGTAATATATGAAATACTAGCTGACCCGTACCCACTTCGTTGGGCGTAAATTATATATTTCTTTGAACTTTTTGTTCAATCATAATAAAATATAGCCTATAGCATTCCTGAATAGTGTACCTGTCTAATTGTGAGAGAATTTTCATGATCGGTTCAGTATTTCCGAAAATTAGCTCTTACAAAGAAACAATCAAAGTTACAAATTTTACCTCTTTATTTATAATATTAGTATAACTGAATATTGAAGAAAAATAATCTACCAAAAATAAGTAAATTTGTTGCTATTTTCTTATCTATTTATCCATTTTTATTTTTTAAAAATACTTGCTTCGAGGCTCATATGAGAAATCCGACCCGTTTGTACTTAATGATTAAATTACTAAAATGGCTATAAACAAATAGGGGTTAGTGTGGACCCAATAAATGCCAAAGGTAATGAGTATTTTAAAAATAATATTGGGTTAAAAGAAAAACCAGGGGCGGAGCAAATCTTGTTTGAACGCCACTGGTGAAAATTTATTTAAAACTTTTACAGCAAAAAATGTAATGTAACAGTCAAAAAAGTGTACCAAATTTTGTGGAAATATGTGGAGTGGTAGGAAAATTATGATAAAACATAAATTTTTCTGTTACAATTGTATATTGGAAACAAAGCATTATCGGACATAATTTTAATTAAAACATTTTTTTTTATTTTCTTGCATTCTATAGAGTGTTAAAAACCAACTAAAAAATAACCCTGTATTTGACTGAACGTTATAAAATATTTTCGCCCTTCATATTTTTTCATGTAATAAAGTTTTATCCAGTTATATCCAGGGTAGTCAAGCAAGCTTTTGGAATGCATAACGGGCATATAATTGCAGGATTATAGATTAAATTGGGTAAATTAAATTATTCGGATTTAGTAAACTTTGCAGAGGGATGTTCCACGAAATCCCAATATTAGACGTATTATTTTTTGTCAACATCGAGACTTGTATTCAAATCTCCGTTGCCGCAGATTCAATAAAAATGCAAATTTAGAGAGTAACAAAGGGGGACATTTACACTTGTCGAAAGATTTTCTTCCTGCAAGATTTTCCACTATATGGGGAGCTTTGAGTTTCATTAATTCCGAAAGACAGAGGCGCCTTAGAGAACGCTTTTAATAACACAGGTTTTCTTATTTTGCTTTCGTTAAGTTGAGAACGATGTGTTATAAAAAGTCATATTACTGCAATAATAACACAGTATTTTTTTTGTATAAATGTAACAGCAAATACAAAAGTAAATGTTCAAACAACCTGATACGACCACGGCAGGATTCCCCTTGAAGCACATATCGGTTTCATATCCACTTTTCGCAGGAACAATAAAAATATTTAAATAACAAAAAATTTAAACTCCTAGATACCGAGAATTATAAAAATATTCGAAACGTATTGGAGATCATCAAAATAAATCAAAAATATTGTTTTCACTTTGACATCCTGTATTTTTCTTATTATCAACTTTTGGATATAGGTATGTTTGGTTAAATCTTAATAGTTTGGTAAAAGGACTCTGTGTTTTTGATGTATACCATTTATTAGTAGACACCTTGTATTATCCACCAACATGTGAAACATTACGATAATAAGAAGGCTGTTGTGTAACTAGAAATTACCATGTACAAATTCATGCTAATTCTTGCAAGACAAAAGTACGAGTTCCGTTACAAAAAATCTACAGCAGACCATCTTTTCTATGTTTCACATAACTTAAACAAGCCTTTTGAGTAACCTGGCGACCCCAGATCATTGCTCTTGAATCCTGCAAGAGTTTTTGGCAGTCCAATTTCCTATCCAATAGACTTGATATTGTAAGTGTTTAATCGTTTATCTTTTACCAAATTAATGTTTGGATACTCCAGGCCTTAGTAGTGGCATAAACTATTTATAATCTAACAAAAGATACTTAGTACCTTTTTTGTAAAATTTAGTTTCTCAAGCTAATTTAAGACGGATTTAAAAAGCAAGCACAAGGTAATGCAAATATCTCTTTTACATGACCGTCAACCAATTTTGGTTTTGAATAACAGAAATCTGGTCCAGCTCTAGGATAGAGCTGGAGAAAAACATGATTATGCCTGTTGTCGCAAAAAATCAACAATACCTGTTCTTTATTTATAAGTGGCCAAGTTATATACAGGGTGTCTCTAAAAGGTCTATACAAAATGCTACTACAAAGTAAGGAATCGAAAGCTACTCATATTTTTGCTGTTAAATGTAGAGGAAGCCACCTGCAGTCCTATGCTTTTGTTTAAAGTGAGATTACTTGTTTTGCCTCGGTATATTTTGATTCTAGTAGAAAAATTTTAATCTCCCTATTTTTTGCACAAAAAGGTATTTTTTGCATAAAAAGGTATACTTAAAAATATCGCTAGGAGCAATCGATTGCGAGATATTTTAGATTAAACGTTTTATTTCACATAAAAACTTAATTTTTTCTCTAAAAGGTCTATACAAATAGTGACTATAATTTTTTTACGCCAAAATACAACGATTTAACCTAATTTGCTTTTATTGAAAAGTTGATCGTTTGCGAGATACAGAGTCTTCAAGTAAAAAAAATAAATGGAAAATTTGCCACCCTGTACCTTGAAAACCAGCAATCTTTCGACTAGGGTAAATTGCATTAGATCGTTGTATTTTGGACCAAAGAAATTGTGGTAGCATTTTGTGCACACCTTTTGGACAATAGCAGGTGGCCTAGATAAAGCGAAATGGCAAAGTTTGGTATGGAATAAAATGTTTAATCTGAAATATCTTCAAAACGGTTGCTCGAAGCGCTATTTATCAAGTATGCCTTTCTTGTGCAAACAATATGGAAAAATAAAAATTACATGCTAAATTTATAATACTTAGTATAATATAATAAATTATATTATACTAAGACAAAAAAAGTTATGACACTTTGAACCTAAGCAAAGGACTAATAAATATTTTTAAATACCCTAAATAAAATAATGACTTTGACACCCTGTATCTCGCAAGCGATTGACTTTTCGACTAAGGTAAATTGGGTTAGACCGTTCTATTTTGGTCTAAGGAATTTGTGGTAGCATCTTGTACTGACTTAGAGACACCCTGTATAAGTATAAATATAAGTATATCCTCAAACGCATATAGCGACCGCATCTTCGAAAAAGCTCTAATTAAATAGTAACTCCGCTTTTATCTGTATAATTCGAACAGTAATCCAAATAAAACTCTGCAGGGTGTAATTTAATTGATGGCTAAAAATACAGAATATGATTCCTTAGCCCATTTTAGGAAGAAAAGTCCATATTACCATATGCCCTAAACGTGTTAAATTTTGAGAAACAGGGCGTAAAAATTAACAAACAACCAAAAAATTTGGAAAATACTTATTTTAGTAAAACTTATACTATATATAAACCTTAATAAAATAAGTACTTAATATTTTTGTTACACAATTGCTAATAATAAATTATAAAACCTAATTTTTAAAAGAAAAAGATCCCGGAATGCTTTTTTATGGTCTAAAAATATGCAATTACTTGATTTTTTTTCTCTTAAACTAAACAAGATACGAAAAAAAAATGGGAGCCATTAAACCTGTATTTTTATTTGCTTAATCTAAGAAAAGCACAAAAATTTTACACACATTTACACAGTCAGTGGTGTACAGTTTTTTTTGAAAACATTCCATCAGTTGCCTCCCAAGGCGCCACTGGACTTATTAAATTAAATTTAGGTAGTGATAAATCACCCCTTAATGCCACTTAGAAATTAAGAGGTTTAAGACATATTTTGTTAATATGAACTTTTCTTCCTTAAATGGGCTAGGGAATCATATCCTGTATTTTTAGCCGTCAATTAAATTACACCCTGTATATTGTATTGCTTTCATGTTTTAAAAATGGCGCTTCCTAAAATATGATTTTATTCAAACGTTTGTTTGCTCTTTTAGTGACCTCACTCTTAAAAGAAGGTTCTAGTCTTATGACCTGTGGGATATTTATTGTTTCTTATAGTATATCTACAGTATGTCCGGCGATGGGGTAGACAAGAGGACATACGGACCAAAAATTTCAAAAATTCAATTTTTTGAGGAAAAGTCTTTCTTTATAAAAGGTTTTGCTTGCCAAAAGAATACGATTAAATATTGCATACAGGATGTCCCAACACACATGTACAAAAATATAGCCTTCTTACATCAGAGTTTTCAACAAAATGCTACATAAGAAAATTATTTAAAATTATCATATCTTTCGGAATATTCGTTTTTATTAGGTTTACTGTGGTCTCGTTTGGTTGACACTGTCAGAATTTATTCGTGAAGTAAATATTTAAGGACAATATTTAAGGGTATACGAAATCAAAGGAATTCCAACGATGCTATTCAAAGAAGGGCTGTTGGTCTTATTAATGATCCTTTACTTACTCAAATACTTCTTTCTCTTGCTCATCGTCGAGCTGTGGGAGATCTATCGCTCTTCTATAGATACTTTTACGGCTTCTGCTCCGACGAATTGTCCAGTATAGTCCCTCCTCTTGCAGTTCCCAACAGAGAAACTCGTGGTGCCGCGCGTATGCTTCCCTATACGGTTCGATTGGACAGGCCCCGAACTTCCCATTTCGTTCGTTCTTCCCTAGAGTTTCTAGACTGTGGAACCTGCTGCCAGCGGAGGTCTTTCCTTCCCCCAAATCTTCAAGTTTTTAAGTCCCGTGTTAACAAACTTCCTCTTACCCTGCTTAAGACACCCACGGTACGTTAGTATTTAGGCTTTCAGCCTTCGTGGATTGTCCAAAGATAAAAAAAAAAAAACTTTTCAGTGTCATGCAAATTTAAACCGAAAAGATGATTAATATTTAAACCTATGATTAATATTTAAACCTAATGGAAACGAATATCCTCAAAATATATGATAATTTTAAACAATTTTCTTAAGTAGAATTTTATTAAAAACTTTAAAATAAATAACTTTTCTCCTATAAAAAAATATTTTTTATTTTTTGGAGCACCCTGTATAAAGTTTTGCAACTTCAGATTACCTGAAGACGCCTGGAGGTACTGACCAGATAAAACGTTGTATTTTTCATTAAACAATAATAATATACATTTGTTTATTTTCTGTATTTTATGTAACCTACATCATTGTCTTTGACTTATAGTCAAACACTATTAATTAATTTGCTGATTATAAACAGCGGGCACATAATTATCGCTGTAAAACTATGCATATGGAAAATATAATTATTTTAAGTAAGTTTAGAACTATGGAGGCATTATTAATAATTTGTTTACGAATTAATAAATGTATTAATTATTCAACGTTAACCTTATTAAAACAATGTGTTCAAATTATTATTAAAAGCATTAATCAATTGTAATTAAATTTAAATCATATCATTTAGTTGGCAAAAACAAATAGTGAATAATTCGTACGTGCTATGTGTATATTTTGCATTACAGTAGATATTCATTTATTGACAATAACAAATAATATCGCATTTAAACTATTAAATGTAATAGCCAAAAATAACAAAGTGTATTTTATAATAAAGATTTCTCCATGTCTTTTTATATACATATATACAGTGACTGTGTAAAAACGTGTAGTTTTATTGAGATTAAAAATATTTAACTAATATAAACAATAAGCTCATGTTTTTTTTACGAAAACATCATGTGTTGATCTTTTTTAAGCATTTTGTATTTAAATTACGGCATTATTTTTGTTTTAATTAAAAATAAACATTTTTGACCGAACGACTCGGACAAAGGAAAATAATTTAAAACACTAAAAATTATCATTTCAATTAATTGCTTTAACCTTAAAAATCATACGGTTACTCTAAATTGCAAACCTCGTTACTCCAGAATGAACTGAAATAGAGATTTTTGCACCATGCACTAATTCGACAATGAACGAACGTTATACGTTACCCGAAAACCTTATACCTTCAGTCATAATATTATAAATTATACGTAACAATTAATTAAGTATATTATTATTCCAAATATACGTTTATACATATTCGTGCCGTGTCCGTTCCGTGTCCGCTCCGTGTCCGTTTCGTATTGTAACAGTACCCGGTAAAACAAAATACAATGTGTCCCTCCCTTTATTTTTTAAACGGATCAATTTAAGAAAAAATTGCTTTGGATTATAAAATTAATAATTGCATAAATACTATATTTTAAGACAAAATTGACAGATGAAAATTTCAAAATGGCGGCTGGACGCTATCTTGGAAAATAGTTAAATGGAAAGGGGGTCTTGTGGTACATCATTTAAAACTTCTGACGAGTTATTTATAACCCTAAAATATAAAATCAATAACATCAACTAATACAAAATGGCGGTACTTTAAAAATTACCTAAATGCCTGATTTGGATGGCCATATTTTCGAAACTAATAAAGTTAAATGTATCTAATGTGGTGCTTTCTTAAAGCTCTTTTTAATGGTGACAATATATAAAAATCATTACTTGGCACCGTCTTTTTGTATGGATAATATCAAATTATACAGTGAAAAATTACTTTTGATATTTTATTCTTTAATTAGATATGGATTTGACCATGCCGAAAAATGGTTATTTACGCGAAAACCGTGCATTAAATAAAAAAAAAGAAATCAAAATTATTCCAAATGAAATAAAAATTTTTAATTTTATTTTTATTTCAGAAACATGCAGTAGCGTACCTTTTTTTTATTAATAAATATTAACCTTAAACCCCTCATGGACGACACCGGTTATAATTTTTTTTCTTGTATGCCAAAAAATGTGTTTTGGTGCATAGAAGGCGTCCCTCAAATAATAAAAAAATGTCTCAGTTGATATAAAAGGTATGATAAAAAAACTTTTTTTTTCAATTTTTAACACCCTGTAGTTCGAAAACTAAGACATTTAAGACAAATTTTTATATGAAGTTTTTTTATATTTTCTAGTGTAGAATTAGCCCTTCAAGTTTGGACGTTACTGTTTGGCCCAACCTGTATATCTACAATTAATAAAATATAAAAATCCTTATTTCCACGGTGACACAACCTTGCCGGCACTGTTTGAAAGCCGCTTTTTAACGCGCCGCGAGAGAGTGCATTAACTATACTCTTAGTTAATATACTCTGTCCTGTAGTCAGTGTTGGTTTATAAAATAAAAATTTCTCCAACAAACAAAATCTACATTATAAAATAAGGTGAAATTACTGATATTTTTGGGGTTTTACCGAAGGGTTAAGTAAAAGTTCACCCTAATTATTAAGGTAGCATACTTAAAATTGGATTCGTGGTATAATAATTCAGGTAATAAACGGAATCATTTTTAGTACACCAATAAATAAATTGTATTGTAACTAATGTAAGTACAATGTTAAATTGATAAGGCAAGAAATTAATAGCCCTTAATCAACTATTTTAAATTGATTTTAATTAAAAGTTGAGTAAGCAGGGACAAATCCGATAATGTTTCAATCTAAATTGGCTAAATGAAATTATTCACGGGACATTTCCTTCGTTTAGCGCTTTATCTGAATCATAGCTTGGTAATAATGTGGGCTATTAGACAGTACATTCCGGATGAAAGGAGCCGAGTGTCTTTGCTCGGTATTCAATCAGGATCGGAGTAAGCTCTACACCAACTGAACTGTATTATGTCATTAAATTATTATACGTCATTTTAGCAAAGCGCTTTTAACTGAGCCAAACTTATTACTTTCGTTTGTTTTCTGTAAGGACCCAGTATAGAGTATAAAAAGAAATTAAAATGTATTTAGAACATTAAAATATTGCAAATACATTAGAGCAAATTAAACACACTTAATACGTGTTAATACTTCATCATCCAGAAAAAAATATATTTACACTATCCAAAACATAAAAAATCTTATGTTAAATAAATCCTAACTAAAGCAAAACTAGGCAAAGCAAGTTTAAACAAAAAAAACGAACTGTGTTTTTATACACGGATATTTAAATCATAAGATCACTAGAATTATTTGATTAAATTAGATTGAAAACAAATAACGATAAGTAAAAGTTGTTACTAAAAGAGTTTAATGTTTGGTTAGTTGTTATGTGTTTTGACAGTTAAAAATAACGAAATTACTAAATAACTAAACTAACTAATTATTTATATCGGCGATCTTGCTAAATCTTCAGTTTTGCAAAAATCAATTTAAAGTTTAAATTTAAATAAAATAATTATATACTTAAAGAAAAAAATGGGCCTTAATAACACCGTTTAACAAAAAATAGCGGGAACCCAATAATAAAAAAAAATATATGTAGGTATCTCATTTAAATTTAATAGCTTTGAATTGATTTCTGCGAAACTGAAGATCTGGCAATATGGTCGATATCAACACTGAATTTAGAGTATAGTCAGTTTTACCCTGGAGTATCGAATCGAATTTTGTCTAGTTTGGTTCAAAATTCTCTGATGCCGTTGCCAGACATTGGCCCAACTACGACCTTTCGCAAACAACCATTGTGTGGACGGGTAGTTCGTCTGCATTCGCTTTATTTGGCCCAACTTTTAACACACTCCTTTCCATACGAAACACGTCGCTTTCAGCTTTATTTAGCGAGATTTCGTAGTTTAATCGGGCATAGTTTCAAGTAAAAGGGTGTAGAATGCCCTAAACAATTCCAAATTTTCCGATCCAAGCCCTATTTTTAACCTGTATATCGTATTTTTTAGATATTACGAAAAAGCCAGTCAAGTTTAAATCAACTGAAAGTTCACATATTATTTACAAATAGTTTGCCAAATGTTTTGACAAATAATTTAGCCACAAGTTCGCCCAATATGTGGCGGCAGCATGAGATATTTTAGCGTTTCCAAACTTTTTAAACACATTGTTTAAATATTTTTTTATAAGGTATTTGTAAGAAAGCGAAATTAATGCCTTACTGGTGAATTTTAAAAATGTATGTAAAAAACTATATCAAAAAAGAAAAAAGACCATAAAGGTATAGATGTTTCAAAAACATTCTTATTTTTCATATTAAAATGTTCCTAACAATGCATAATCTTTTTTATGTAATAAATTACCAAATATATTAATATAGTCGACATATTTATTATTAAGTTTTTCAAAAGAAAGACGTAAAGTAATTAAAAAAATGAAAACCACAAATAAAATAAAAAAAGAGATGCAAAAAATAGAAAAACAAAATTTTGACATTGCGCTATTATAAAAAAAATTAAAACGTTAACTAAGCACAAACTGACCTAATAAAACATAAAATTGTCATCTTAAGGATACACCATCTCGATGAATTATTGCCACGTATTTTTTTTTTTTTTGAGGTAATATGGAATATTTAAGATAAAATTAGATATTCTGTATTCATTAATGATACCCCAATAGACCAGTCCGATACTGGTTAGGTGCTCCCCTGCCAAGAGATGTCAATGGGATTCGGGACCGAGCTGTAGTTCGCATGATGTATCGTTTTTAGAGGGGGTTTTCAGCCACCGCGGCATAATCTTCTGACAAATTGAATAAGGGCGGCACAAAGCTAGGGTGGCTGCAGGCCGCCACTTGTTTATAACAAACATCGTCATAGCTATTAGGTTTAGCCGCCCTGATTGATAAGGCCGTACATAAAGACACGACGGGAAACTTTTCGTGGACTTTCCACCTGCTATCGAGGCAGTATAAATAAAGTGGAGATATAGAGAATGAGTATCGGGCTCTTTTCGCGTCAATAAATAAACCTTGGGTGATGTTTAAAAAAGTTATTATATATTAAGTTAAAAGTTTGTATGTTTTTTAAAAAATCCTAGTTATTTGATAGGCTTAATAATACAATAGTGGTTACTGTTTTGGGACATTAGTAACCCAAAGAAAATAAATAAATACACAATTTTATGCACTATAGTACTGTATGTACTTTTTTAATTAAAATTGGGCAAATAATAAAATACACTCCTGGACAAAAAAAAAAAACAGTCAAACTGAATTTTGTTCGAATTTAATTTTAAATACCCTTTTGGTTTTTTGACCGATTTCAATCATCTTTAGCCTATTCTATTAAGATTATTATTAAATATGGGAAATGCAAAAGGTTTTATAGGATTAGGTGTTATACAGGGAACAGCCAAATGTTGAATTTTGACCCAAATTTTCGAGCAGCCTGTGGAATAATTTAACGTCACAATTTTTTACCAGTATATTGGATTTCAAAGCCACATCTTTTCTTAACATTTTAACAAAGGATGTATACAAGTGGCTATATATGTTGCTTTATTAAAAGCTGCTAAAAAGAATCTATACTGGCTAATTCTTTGCAGCAAAGGCCGAAAAATTACATATAAAAAGAGCGACATCTTTACAGTCAAAAGAGAAGGTAACTTTCTAGTATTCTATTTTATATTTTGAAATAAAAACACAGCATTTACAGGCTTCAGAAATCCAAGATTAGGATTATTTAAAAAAATGCACACGAGCTTGGCTGCTCATAAGTAAAGGATGAGTATACGACGGATAAGGATAAGTAGTACGAATTTTTTGTTAGCAGCGAATGTAATTTTATTTTAAACCTTGAATTTCACTTAAACACTATAGTTTCTTAAACATTGGTGATAAAGTCAGTTTGGGCTTACCGTATATTTTAGATAAATGATATATGTCACTTTTAAACATGTTTAGGTTTTTCGTTGAAAATACGTTTGTGTTGTTTGCTACAATAAAATGTAAAAATATAATTAAGGTTTTAAAAGATTGCATTTTACATATTATTAAATTAGGCAAAAATGTTTATTACATCCATTTTTGAAAATATTAAGAGAATATAAATACATATTTTAAATATTACAAGTACATTTTTTAGTTTTATATATAAAACATAGTTTTTTAACTTAAATAATTTATTAAAAATAATATTTGGTATTTTTGCTAAATTGAACCAATTTGTTGACACACATAGCAAATTCTCTGTGTGACGGCAAATTTACTTTGCCACTATTCAAGTTGTTGTCCTTAGTTGTTTAAACTTTATTGTTTTTACGAATTCTAATTGTTATTAAAATTGGCACTTTATGCAATTTAAAAAAGTACTCAATTACTTAATTGTAATTAAAAACAATGTACCACAATAGGTCTGGAAAATTAGTGTGGATATAAATTGCTAATATTGGCGTGAAATTATTTTCTTTTTGTTTCTATTCCGGATTTGTTTTGCAAGGGGCCTCTGTGAATTGACGTTTTGATTTATTGCTGATGTCGCTAATTTACGTTACATATAAACGTTTTTATTGTTTGGCCAGCTAAAAATGCCCGGTTTTATAATTTCAGATAAAATCTTTTAAATACTAAAGCGAGAGGTTTCAGGTGACGGTTTGGATTTGACAGTTTGGTTAGTGTGTCATGTGTTTTTCTTTCAAATGTAGCAAAATATGGCACTGTTAACTGGCACAAAATAGTAGGTCGTTACTGTTTTTAAAGATAAAGTTTGTGTGTATATTATGCCGTCGAGAAGAAAAACTTTTAATACGGCTTGAAAAAAGTTTTTCGTTTAAAGGCTTGAAACGAGGTAAGAGAAGGATATTCTCTGCCCGAGATTTTTTTTTAAATTCTTTAGTCTTACACCAATACGAGTGTAAGATATATAAAATTCTTTCAAATATTAATCATCGAATAAAAATCATGTCAATTCAATGCTTTTAAAATATAGTACAATATAAAATTACAAAAAGCTATGCTTAAATAAAACGACAACAGAATACTCTAAAACCACTACAACAATTTACCGGTTGCAATATTATAATTTCTTTTTAAAAATGGCACTTGGTAAATAGACCATTAAAAACACTGTTTTAATATAATAACATAACTTAAAAACACCATAGTTATTAGTTATAAAGGTATAAATCAGGGCCTGATTTAAGGGGGACAGGCAGGGCAAGTGTCCCGGGGCCGCCTCAAATTAGGGGCCCCCACAATGAAGAAAAGGTGGATATTTTAAAGATGAGGACCTTTTTTTTGCTCATTAATTTTTCCTGGGTACAAAATTCCAATACTTATTTATTGATAAGAACCTTTTTTTTGCTCTTCAATTTTTACCAAATACCATTTACTTTTACTTTCAGGGAGCCCCCACAGACTTGTTGCCCCAGGGCCTCTACACCTCTAAATCTGGCCCTGGTATAAATATTTGACAAAGATGTCTCAAATATCTAAATTGCATATTTTTTACTTTTTACTTGCATTTAATACCATACTTCCAATTTGCCTACAGGTGTTTTAAAATTTAGTACAAATATATTAAGGAGGCATTTTTAAGGTCAGAATAAGACTTTTTGCTACAAATATATGTCCCACATTACACCCCTTTAAGTTACAGTAATTGTTAATTCCGTCCCCTTCAAAAAAAAAAAACTAAACATTAACAATGACAAAGACAATGTGCTTATTTAACATATAATTAAATAACATTGTAAATTGGCATTGCTAATTTAATTTTTAAAACCGTTTCCCATATTACAAAAATGCTGGTGTAGCTGAAAGAGGGTGGTGTAGCCTAATTTATAAAAAAAAAGCGTACACATAAAATTTTGATTATCATCACTTCTACCCAACACTAACGCAAACGAGTCTAATAGCAAAATCGGTAATTTTTATGTTTTTACACTAATTTGATGTGCAAATTGAGTTCTACATTTAAATATTTAAATGGTTAGGAGTTGCAAAGTTAAGACGTTGACAAAACAGTCTATTATCAAATTTGTTTAACCTATTTAAAGGCAAAAAATTGAATGAGCATATTTTGCGGAAAATTTTTTTGGCAAAACAATCTAATGTACATTAGATTCTTTTGGGCAGTATATAAACCATGGTAAAAGAAGCTATTGTACAGTACATTGTTTAACCTTTGACTAAATGTAATATTTTGGTAGAATCTATTGTACATAAGACTGTTTTGCCCTAGTTTAAATCAAAAATATAAATATTGCCTTGTTTTAATGATATCGTGGCAATAAAATTTGGTAAAGGATCAGAGTCCCTAAGTTAATAGGACAAAAATAAAGGCTATAGTGGCTGTAGTAATATAGTATTAACTAAAAATTCGCAACCTTAGCACTGCTGCCTGCTCATATCCAAACGCCCCGGGGGTTGACGAAAACAAAAAGGTCGTTTTGGTTAAATTTACCTGATAATATTAATAGTTCTGACATTTTAAATAAACGCATTTAATTGTGTTAGATTTTAAATATACTTTGTATATTTATTTTGACATTTTTTATCCTATATAAATTTCTAGGATATTTTTGTTTTTATTTCTTAATACCCATTAACTTAATAAGTCTTTAAAATCCAGTTTTTGCTGTAGGTGCCTAATTAAACATCCACTAATACACTAGACGTAAGTAAGCTTTGTTTCAGTTAAGAATAAATTAAAAATTAAATTTATTTAACTGCCTAAAAAGGAGGGCAATAGAATTTATGTCCAATAAAAATGTAAAAGTTTATATATTTAATACAAACTTGTAAAGTTATCGCCAGTAGAGAAGATGCCACAGCATCACCACCTCTGTCTCACTTTCAATTATTCTCCTTTTTGTTGCTCGCACACGATGTAAACGACGCGTTTAGAAAGCGATAGTTGATTGTCGTCTTTATTTGTATGACGTTTGTGGCATCTTTGTAACTGGTTTTTAGTCTATAGCATGCCCATATAACTGGCCAAAATCAAATAAAATAAATTCGAAATTTGATTTGGCAAATATAAAACATAAAATGCCAATTTTCTCAAAACTTTAATTTTGCATATTTTTGCAAATAGACTGTTTTGCCTTTGCACGGTAGACCTCAACCACCTTAAAATTGGGGTTTTCTTAAGGATGCAAATTTTTGTAAGATTTTATCTGAAATTGTAGCCACTGTTGTAAATTAAACAATTTTTTTTCTCAAAACTATTATGGTTGTGGCTAGGAGGGAGTGCATTTTAAGCTTTAAACTAACCCAATACCATATGTGGAATAAATTTTGAAACATCCTGTAAATCCCAGGCAATATCTTACTCCGCTAATTTGTTTTAGTCAACTGTTATTTGGTTATACCATATTATTTGTTATATCCATACTTATATTTACTAAACTTGCAGTTTTAGACTGTGTTTCCGTTGTGATTCCGGGAAAATATTGGAATTTAGGACATTAAAGTATGAAAGTTCGATTAAAAAATATGCACCACAATAGCTCTGACAAATGTTGTTATAGATTGCCAATATCACAGAGGATTGATTTTTTTTTTTCAATTCAGGACCTGTTTTGCAACGAGCCTTTGCGAATTGACGTTTTGATTTATTGCTGATGTCGCTAATCTATGTGACATATATACGTTTTTATTGTTTTGCCAGTGCAAAATGTCCGGTTTTATAATTTCCGATAAAATCTTTGAAATACTGAAGCGAGGGCTTTCAGGTGACGGTTTTGGGATGTCAGTTTGGTTGGCCGGAGCCATGCATTTTTGTGTTTATTTTTACTGCAGCAAATATGATACACTGAAAGATTTATTTAGCTGTAATGGAAAAAAGTTTTCAAAAAGATGACTGGTTAAAAACTATTGTGTCAAAAACTTTCAGTTCCTTTAAGATTTCTTGCAAATATCTGTAACGGGTGCTTAAACTATACTCACACTTGTTGTGGCTGCACGGTGCTTTTAATTGAGTTTTTTGTAAGTTTAACACTAGCAGGTAGAGATTTAAAAAGGCCTACATTGGAACCTTTCGAAATACGTTTACGCGTCAATCTCGCTTTGTCGTTGCATTTGGCCGTCTCCTCTTTAGGCATTGGAAACTTGCTCATGGCAATTTTGAAGTCGCACAACGTGTTTACATAAATTTTAGAATTCAGCTAAAGGCTTCATGATACAACAAATACAAGGAAGGATCTTGCACATGATGTTTCTTACCGCCTCTGACGTAGTGATGTGAGAAAATTTGTAAACAAAGAAACCATACGCTTGTATTAGTATTTCTAACAGTTTCCTTGGCGTTTTACTTTGCTTTTCGGCAACTTTGTGACCTAAAAACTAGATAATTTGTTTTTAAGTGCTTTAACAGTTGTTAATTACATAAGTTCAGTTCATGCTAATAATCAAATCAAATAATATATTCTTAAATTACCTGTAATAATATTCTCAAAATTCTTAAAAATCTTCCTGATATTTAAAAAAATTATATGGACATATGCCCTAACCGTCTGAACTTTTGAGTTAGGTACGGGATGTTAACATTTTCAAAAAATCAAAAAGTTTCGAAAACACATATTTTAGTATATTCTGTTATTCTGAATATTACTTTTATTATATTATTAAGGCAGGTGGAAATTGTTCAGGAGTGGTCACGCTACCGTGCGTCCATCGACACACATCAGAACGCCTGCAAACCACAAAAAAACGATATGGGACTCTCGAGGACACCTTTAAAGCGCGTTTTAACGCCTTTACACCCCGATCAAGACGAAAACACGGAGGTACCGGACCAAAGTACCCAACCTAGGAGTACCGGGCCGGAAGTATTAGATTCTATATTATGCAAGGGTGCAGTCCCCCGGACTACCAGGAGTCAGACTCAGGGGCTAATATCCCCTGAGGGGATGCGTATTACGGCGGCATATTTATTTTCCTATTAAAATAAGTAATTATTAGTTTTGTTAGATAATTGCTAATAAAAATTTATAAAACCTAATTGTCAAAAGGAAAAGATCCCGAAATGCTTCTTTTATGGTCTAAAAATATACATATAAGTGAGTTTTATTTTTTTCTTAAACTAAACAAAATACGAAATAAAATTAGAAGACGTAAAAACTGTATTTTTTTTTGCGGTATCTAAAGAAAGCACAAAAATTCTACACACATTTACACGCATATTTTTTCAGATAAAGGACGTTAACCTTATTTAAAAAAGGTTATTTGGTAAATATTCTAAATATTATTTACTTAATATTGCTGTAATTTAATAATTTTAATATAGCGTTAGAGATTAATTTGACGCTTACTTAATTAATTTTACGTAGGCCACTGACTTTTGTGCAACACTCTTACTTTTTTTAAGCACATAAAAATAGCTTTTTGGATCCTTTTTTGTTTGTATCCTGCTTAGTTCTCGAAAACAAATTACTTTATCGCATATCCGTGGACGATAAAAAAAAACAGATTTGTTTTAAAAACTATACTATAAATTTTTTAATAACAATAATTTTGTAAAAACAAATACTAAATTAAATAACATAACCGTATTGATAACTAATTTTTACTAAATTACCTTTTAAAAAATTTTAAGATTTTTTAAAAATTTTAACATCCTGTAAATTGAGAGCAAACAATTTGTAGACTCACGGTCATATAAAAAAATTTGGCCTTAAAATTACTAAAAAAGTTTGTGAAATTAAGTGTATCAGTATATTTTTTAAATGTTTTTACTGACTAAAAACTACTATTAAAAAAATTAGAATATTCTTGTCCTTGAACAGGAACACAGTTAAATGTAACTATGGGTTTTGTTTTATCATTCAGATAATTATTCTGAAATACTGTTAGAATGTGGCTTACAGAGCTAAGTATTGAGAAAAGTATTATTAATATCTATCACTACGTTGATATCGAATAGTTAAAACGGCTTTTAAAAGTGGCTTAAAAACAAGCGATATAAACGCGCTTGAAAGGGACTTGAAACGTTCAAGTCAAGCCTGAAAATAAGTAGGGTTGACTTCACTGAAGCCGATTAGAAACACGATATAAACAATTCAAGCGGGCTTAATAATTGCCTAACTTCAGATGAATGCTTCCTCGAATGTCATCAGTGTTAATTTTGACATTTTTATGAAAAATATGAGTTGGAACACAAGTTAAAAAACTCACGCTCACACCAACAACAGCACACAAAACGGAACGAATTAAAAAGTGAGGTTTGTTTTTCATTTGATGTCTACTGTGAAGTTGGATGCAAAATGCCGCATGCGTACGACGATGGCCTGAAATGTGCTTGACCTCGATTTTCAATCGACTTTCAAGCCACCGAAATAAACACATAGACTTGGAAATCGCTTCAAAGCCGCTTTGTTTTTAAGCCAACTTCAACTATTCGATATAAACGTAGTAATTATTATTTGTGCTCTAAGTCTGCTGCCAAAAAGATGAATATTACTCTGGCAGATTCAGCGCTACATTGCAAGTGCTCAAAATGATTTTTGCATGATGATTCGAAGAACAAGTAAAAACTAAGAGTTTTTTTGAGAGTGATAGGGACACAATTTGAACTGAGAGCATTATTCACAGGTCTTGTATGTAGGTTTTTGAAATACTGGTTTTCGTGTTCTAATTGTAAATTGTTTCTTTGACATTATTGGGAGACTCTTTGTTTGACCTCCGGACAGTGCGGACGTGCGTATAGGACTACACTACAAAGTTCTTTCCGGAGTGGCGGTTGGAGGTGCCGTACGAACGTTTTTTACCTTCGGGGATCAAGGAAAGAGTCACGCTAAATTGGCGGCATCTTTCTTTTGGATCTAAGCCCTGTGAACGAAGATTCCTATAAGCTGATGGTATCCTGTTTGGTGGTGAACACGAGGTATTTCTCAAATGGCGGGAAATAGATGGGCGTGCCATGGGACCTGTCAGTAGTGAAAGTGAAAGTTATACGTAACACCAGTAGCAGGTCTTGGTTTGACAGCCGACAATTTATGCATTGTATCGATTGTAGAATTATTTTTGTTTTCTTTTGGAATTTCTGGGAGCTACGAGCTTGATTATTCAGATTTTCCGCCGACAAAGCCCTGGAAAGCATAGTCCGGAAGAGGGGAGTGGTGGACCTGAAGGGACTAAAACCAAGAGAAAAATAGAGAGAGAGATATTATTGGTATTCGAGATGGAAATATTAAGAAAATAGGCCCCTTTTAATGTTTTATTAACCAAAATGATTTTCATTACCATTTTATAATTATTATTTTTTACATTTTTCCTTTTTTTTTTTTCACCCTTTCGGGGTCATCCCACCCAGGTCCGACGACCGCCTCCCTAGGTGGTGCACTGCAGCCTGAAGGCTTATTGTACCTTGACCCCTACTCCTTCTCATTCACACACCATTCATTCCATAACTTGGATGGTTGTTGCTCGGTCCGCATCCCCGAGCAGAACACCGTGTGCCGTTGCCCAAAACACCGCTGTCGCCGGACACCCATCTAAATTATGGGCGCGCATTCCACTGCTTAACTCCGGAGATCGACGCTTGCCGATACAACCGAAGCAGCCACAAGCACATTTTTCCTTACTGCGTGCCTTGTTTCATTAAAAGTCTAAAATCCTTCAATAAATGATCCTTTCGATAAAATGTTTTTATAATTTTATACAAGTACGTCCCTGTAGGTTTATCATCCCCATTTATTTCCTTTCTGAATAGATGCTGTTAGAGGGCGGTCAAAATATTAAATATCACTGGAAAAACGTCGTGCTTTAGCAGTTAAAGAGGGAGAATGTATAATTAAGTGCAAGTAAAAATTAAATTTTATTTTAATTATGCTTTCAATAGGGAACTCAAAACGAAACATTATTTAATAAAAGCTTTACCACTACAAAACCATACCGCAAGTGTTACATTTGTATAAATGTTTAATTTCGGTTTATTTTTATTTATTTTTTAATGATGGGTTAGGGGTTCAGTTTGTTATTCGTAACTAGTGTACGAAGAACCTACAAGTACATTTTTTATACTTATAGGTAAAGCGCTAGCTATTTGGTTGAGAGCTAGTATCCTTAAATAAGGACTAGTTTATAACAAAACCTAATAATAAACATAATTCTAAATTTTACTTATGATAACATTTTACTTGTTTATAAATACCAAACAGCAACTGTTATAGTCTTTTTTTAAAAAGGTTTTCTTAATATTAAAGTGACACAAGTAATACATATTATGTAACTATTTTGTTCGCGAATACACAAAACAAGAACCAGAATCATCATAAACAAACATCATCATGGCCTAAAAATCTATGACAGTGGTACTTATTTGGTACAGTCAAAAAATCGTAAAAACACGATACTTAATAAGAGAAGAAACAGGGTTATATCTCTCCACAGAAGGATATCGACATTTACAAATTTACATGTCTTTATGTAAGGAGCTGTTAGTATTCATTTTTGCAGTGTTTACAAGCCTTACATATCAGTATCCCTGCATTAAAATTTAAAAAAATATTAATAAATAAAACAACTCTAATTTAAAGATTACAGTCCTGGATTAGGGGCCGTTAAACCGCGGTTGGAGTTACTCGGCTTCATTAAACTAAGAGGTCCTTTGAGAATACACCAAAAAATAATCTGGACAAAATTTTCCCAGAGCTGCATTTTAGACGAAAAGAAATCATCGTAAAATCCAGTTAAACGTCGACTTTTTAAGATTCTCGTTACCTTCATTACCTTGGCTCGGCTAAAATTAAAAATTAATTTTATCTTGTTACAAGTTTAATTAAATTAAAATATGAATGACTTTCGCAGCGGGTGTCGAATTATACTTCCAACTCTTTTTTCATTCTATTTTTAGTTAGACTCAGAAGCAGTGGCGTGTAGAATATTTTTCGGTTAGAAGTTATTTGTGGGTGTAATGTGTAAAATTCCAAATTCAAGTGTGCTTCGCGCTGTTTCGTTTTTAATTATTTATTTATTTTTTAAGAAATAGGTGAATATTCTAAAATAACCATATTTGCAATAAAATATTATGCAATTTTTTAATCAAACCATATTTTCCATATTTATTATAATTTAACAAAATATCTATTATTTGTTAGCAAAAATATAATTATTTTTTTAAGAAGAAAATTTTTCATGCACCAAAAGCCTTACATAAAATATGTAATATACAATATACATATATTTTTTTAACAATATCCAATAACAAAATTTTCGTTATAAATTACG
This sequence comes from Listronotus bonariensis, assembly GCA_014170235.1. NCBI lineage: Eukaryota > Metazoa > Arthropoda > Insecta > Coleoptera > Curculionidae > Listronotus > Listronotus bonariensis. Next base: position 68,179 of record JACEGR010000796.1, read on the forward strand.
TGTACTTATAAAGTTTGAAAATTATACTATATTTTTGTTTATGTTATTGGGTTATTTAAAAATATATTTTCCGGCCGGCCGGTGTATGTTTATTTACATAAAAAATAAAAAATCACAAAAAGATTGTAATGCGTTTATATGTATACTTATTTTAATGATAATAAATTTTCATCTTAAAGCAAAAAATCGTTTTTTAGGAAAGGTTTTTTTTGTTTTATTAATCGGTTTAATTTTTTTAACGACCAACCAATTTGATTTATCGGTATGTATTAAAAGAACATAGGAGGTTTTCTTGGATTACCTTAAAATCTTAAGTAAAAAAGTAAAAATGGTCAAAATATTTGAATTAAATAAAAACCTAAACATTTTATTTAAATTTTAATTTAAATTTATATGGTAAAATTTAAAGATTACATTATTTTTTGGTTCCAAACTTAACCGACGTGTTTAAAGTGCTACTATAAAGTCTTTGCTTTTACATGCAGAGCATTAAAACAATTATGGCATCCCAAGTACAGTATCTTTAATGCTTTATTAATGAAAAGAAAGTTTTTACTCATTTATTACATAAAATAAAATGATTTTCAGTGGCAAAAAACATATATCACATCAGTACAACAATATTGCAAAAATTGAACCAAATTTTACAGTATTTTACAAGGCAAATGCAGATATAATCTTTACTTACACCATAGTATACTTATTCTGTGCTTCTCTGATTTTTAAAATTTTTATTTTACAGAGGTAAAAATTCTTCTGTTCCTAATCCGCCAGTGTCTTCTTAAGGCGTAAAGATAAGAGAGATTACAAATTCAAATTAAAAACTTCGTCTTAAGTTTAAACTGGAAAATTAATTGTATTGTATTATCCCTCTTTATCTAAGTAAATAAAGTACGTTTACGATAACGGCTTGTAATTATACATTATTTTTTGATGCGCTTGGGGAATTTAAAAGAAGCGAAATTTTTCGATGTTTGTTAAAAGATAAAACAAAATTGTTATTTTAAATTTCCAGATTATACAATCGTTATATCATTTGATCATACTAAAATACACGGTGTTTTAAAAATGGATCTAGAAAGTTAAAATGGTGATTCTACATAATAAAATAATGGTACAGCTTCATATGTATATATTTATTTTAAAACATAATCGGTTTTCGAGTTACAGCACCCCAATATTAAATTTTTTAATGTGTGTTTTTTAAAATGGTTATTTAAACAAAATCCGATATGAAGTATATTTGGACCATACACTAAGTCAATTAAGCTTCCTCATTTTAGTAATAATTTACATTGATTGTGTGCCGCTAGACGGCTCTTTACCTTCATGAAAAATTTAGGTGCTCTTTATTTAACTTGAAAAATCTAACCGTTTCTACATTTTTAGCATTGTTTTAATTATTTTTATTACGACATGTTTGTTGAGTGTCGAAATTATCATAAAATATAATAATATGCATTTTTGTGGGTCGTAAAGCGTTTAACAACTAACTAACTAACTAACTAAAGTTGACTTTTAATAATTTGACCCTAAAAAGACTTTGACCCTGACCTGATGGGGTCACACCGACCCCAGATTCGGATTCAGCAATCCAAAAAACAAAAAGATACCTTGTCTGGTCTTTCGAACCTTTAACTATTTTTTTACTTGTAGTGCAGTAATTGACCTTAAAATGACCTTGACCATAGCCTGATAGGGTCAAACCGACCCGATCGCAGATTCGGATTCAGCAACCCCAAAAACAAAAAGATATCATGGTCTGGTAGTCTGGTCTTTCGGACCTTCAACTTTTGTTTTTACTTGTTGGGGTGTGGATTGACCCTTAAATGACCTTGACCCTGACCTGGTGGGTTCGATGGGTTCAAACCGACCACAGATTCGGATTCAGCGACCCCAAAAACATAAAGATACAATGGTCTAGTCTTTCGGACCATCAACAATTATAAGAAAAAATATTAAATACCTAGGAAATGCCATGCCGAAGTATTCTTTATTTTTTGATAACGCAAAAAACATAAAAATATGCTCATAGAAAATAAATTGAGACAAATATGCATTTTAAAATAAAATTGACAAAATATGCAAGTAATCAAAGACAATTATAGTTTTATATCTTTAAAGTAAAGCATAAACAGTGTGTCCAAGGATGGACATAACTATACCTGTAAAAAAATTGTGTTTTATAATTTCAAAAATGGTATTCTTCAAAAAATGTTTGCTTTGTCTGAAATGCTAAAAGCTAAAATAAAATTTGCCGAAAATATTTTTTGAAAAATAAAAAAATTAGAAAAACATATTTTTCAGACTACCTAATTAAAATGCGTTAAAAAATAATCAAAGGTGTTTCATAATTTTTTTGCTATTGGTTATGATTTCTTAAGAAAATTGAGGTTAATGTTACAAAAAAGAAATAAAAATTTATTAGGTAAAAATTTTTTTAATAAAATAAAAGCGGAAAAAAATCACCCTATAATATACAGATATACATGGTGATTAATAATAACGATAATATTATTTTGGAAAATAACGGAAAAATTGGTTATGCATTTTTTTAACTAGGTACTTATTTAAATACATAGCATGAAAAAGTAATAAAACTTTAAACTTTTTGCAATGGGGAAAAATGTAAAAGACTATTTTATTACTTTTTTATGTTCTTTAATTAGGCATTTTCAAAATTTTAAATTTTTTCTTATGTTTTAAAATAATATTTTCGCTATTTTCAAGCACCCTGTATATCATAGGACAATTTTGATTATAGCTTTTGGCATTTTAAAGAAAGCAAACATTTTTATAAAAAATAACTTTTTTGAAATATTAGAAATAAAAAAATAGGTATAGTTAACTTTTTTCGTGGACAGTCTGTATATGCACTTTGTGTATATTCCGACCTTTCTTAATAAACATTTATTTCTCTTTTACTGATTCCTCAAGTTTCCCATTTTTAAAAATAAAAATAATGTGTGCTTACCTTAACTTGTGATTCAGTCATTCCTAACGCGTAGGCTAACTTCGCCCGTTCAGGGCCTGCCAGGTATTTTGTTTGTTCAAAAGTCTTTTCTAAGGCGAATATTTGCTGACCCGAGAATGTCGGCCTTGTGTGTTTCTTTTTCGCATCTTTGTCGGGACCTAACCCACCCATATTACTTTGGTTAACTGAAATAAGAAATAAAAACATAAAATAATAATAAAGAACCTTTTAGAAGGAATTTAGTTTTAAAGTTAGGCTCGTATATTACTTTGAATAACACAGGCACACAAAAAATATTCTGAGCTGGAACCGGGACATAGAGTTTCTACCTTATTCTAAGTTTAGGCGGTACTAAAGTCCTCAGGATTAATCACGTTTATTTAAAAACTACATTTCTAAAGAACCCTACCTAAAATCACAAGAGTAAAAAAAAATCTACAATATTATGTCCAGCCTAAGAATTTTAAAACAAACTACAATTTCTAATTAATATTTTTTTTTGTTTTTTTTTTTAACGTATTATTTAAACGTCAAAATAACTTTTTGAATTTTAACGATTGTTGGGTATATTTGGTAATAACAAATTAATTCTTTGTTTACATGATAATAAGTATTATTATATTATCATTAAAACAGACAAAATACAATCTTTACCTTTATTAAAAAGTTTTATTCAGCAATACTTTTAATATAAACTGCATACCATTAATAAATTATACGAAACTAATAATTTATTTAAGTAAGTGCTTACAGTTATTTTCCAGTGGTTAATTTTTAAAGGGTGTTCTAGTAAATGTACTGTAAGATGCTTTTTTAAACCGTTAAAAAACTGTTTTTTTTTTAAATCGGTAAAATGAAGTATTTTATTGTAGTACTACATCAAATAATACTGTAACTTTTTTACCAGTTCCACGTTTTTAAATTGGTGTTTCGTTTTAATGCCTACTACAATTTATTTAAATATGAATTTAGGCGATGTAACAGTAAACGCGACTACATTTAAACTAAAGGTCAAGTTACCTTTTTGGTATTATTTCGACAAAAACAAGTACATAAAACTTTCTAAAAATTGGTAAATCTATGAGTACCATAGATAACCTACATTTAGATCCGCAGTGGCAAGAAGCATTTTTCGGATTTTTACGACCACGCGCAGTAAACAAATAAATGGGTGGACGAACATGCGCACTTAAAAGCCTTGGCAAAATACAAACACCGGCACCTCGTACCCTTCGTCCGCGGTCCGACCGTGACGCTCATTAGCTACCGTACTTCGAACAGAAAACCAGGACGCCGTCAACAAATGCTTTTCGATAATGCGGATAGTTTGGAGCCAGGTGCGTTTACCCTCAACTGGCTTGCGCACAAACCGGTTTTTTCGCCCATGAAATGTAACTTTTATTTCTCACAGGTTATAACATTGGCAATCCATAGAGATCAGTGATGAGTACATAGTTATAAAGAGGCTAATTGTCTCTTAAAAAGAAGTAGTCCATGATTTTTTGGTGCAACATAATGGCCGTGCTACAAACAATAAAAGTCTACAATCTATAAATAAATATATAAGTATAAGAATATGTTAAATTGGGAAATTCGTAAACGGTAAAAAAATATGCTTTGCATAAAAGTTTTTTTACTCATGGAATTGACGCGCTCGCCTGATTCGTCAAAAAATATTTATCATTTTATGCCATTGTTACATAAATTACTATTGTTGAACATACACGTTATTTTAGATAACGTAACATTAATAAAAGTAATTCATAAGAGTCATGTTCAGGAATCTTGCCATTTTATTGGTTCATAGGGACCCACCTATTTAATGTTGTACATCAGGCACTTACAACAAAAACACTTTAATTGCCCCTTTCCATCATGTGCTATTATTATAAAAATTTTTTTAATACCCCATAAAACTGTGCTCGTACAAAGCAAAAACAGTAAACAGTTATTAATTATATATTATACAGGGTCATCTAAATTAAGTCATTGGTAACTTCGTAATTACTTAAAATACGAAATAGTTTAGATTAAAAAAAAGTTATTTTGCTGTATAACTCAAAACCCGATTGTCATTTTTTTTAAATCTTAGGTCTTGAAGAGCGTAAAAATGCTACTAGTTTGCTAATTTAAAATATTTCGTATTTCGAATAACAACAAAGTTACCAATGACTGACACTTTATATGGATGACCCTGATGATGAAATAATTTTTGCTTTTCTCCACTACCTTGTATTTTAAAATTACTCGGAATTTTTCTATATGAATATCTATCGTTCTTTTTGCTTTCTAAATAAGCAAAATGTCAAGCTATTTTTCATTTTAAAATTGTGTGGGTTTTTTTATAAATACCGTTAAATACACATAGAATATAAGAAAATAAGAATTTTACCGATACAAATATCATAAGTTTATAGTGGCCTAACTTAGTAATAAAGAGCTTATATTGGTTTTTGCAAACACAACAACAACTAATTAATAAGTTTTCAAATGGAAAGGGTTTTAAAGGCCCTTTAATTCTTTACTTAAGGCTACTTTGTTGACTTAAAACCGTTTGAAATTTGGCTTGAAACAGTAACGCCTGGGGCGATTTTTAAAAACAAAATGGCGTTGAGTAAAAATCAAAGGGTCTTTAAGACTAGAAGCAACATGAACATTTAATTTTGGAGATTGTACACTTTGAAACTAGGCCTCTTCATATAATACTGTGGATTTATTGTCATATAAACGATAAAATTCAACATTTTCATAATTTACTTCCAAAATTTTACAGTTAGCCAAACAAACATTTAGTTAGAATATTATTTTTTATTTACTTTATTACTCTAGTGGGCTTTCGTAACGAATTTCCAAACTGGATATTGCTATATTAATTGATATGGTTTTTTCCGTAATAGAATTCTGGGATGTAGAAGTTTCTTGAGCAAAATTAATTATTGAGTTTATTCTCGATTTAGGAAAACAGAAAACAAAAAATGTATTGCGTGGGGTTGAGAAGTTAAAAACAATAGTTTAAATTTAAAAAAAGGATGTTGTATTGATTGAAAATGTCAGTAAATATAATAAATATTAGGTGTTTTTTGAACGAAAAATAAACAAAATAAATTATGCTAACAGTAAATTTAAATAAACCCATAGTGTTATATAGTTTTAAAAAGCTTTTAAAAAGACAAATAATTTTTTGACACATGCACAGGGTGTTCCATTAAAAAAAAAAAAACAACATGGGTTAATATTTTAAAAACAATAAATTTTAGATAACATCTGACAATGCCACTGCATTCTACGTAAAAAAGTTATATAAAAATTCGTTTTTACCTTTTTAATAAGTTATTAGTCAACTAAAATACAAAGGGCCTTAATATAACAAAATTAAAAAAAACTGTAACTAGCTTGGAAACTGACAAAGCTACGAGGCGTGTTTTTAAAGTAAGTACCGTTTTTAAATTACGCCGCCATCTATAATCATTAAGAACCTACAGACGCCATTACGGAACCATCCGATCGAGTCTACATCTGTAAATTGAGTTGTTATTAGTACTGCAGATACAGAGAATTTTAAAACCTGTAAACAGGGGTCACTGACCTTTGGATATTTTTTAAAAGAAATTTGCGTTTAAGTCGTTATTAAGGGTAGAATACTATTTTTATGTTTTTAAGTTATTTTATTTTATTTTAAGCAATTACTTTATTTTGTTAAATAAAATAAATATTATGGCAAAAAGGTGACGTCACAAACATAACGTATGTTTTCGGACAAATATCAAAAATCGAGCGCTCCTTATTAAAAAGTTTACCTTGCTTGAACCCCTCCGACTGCAAACTGCGGTTTCTCTTTGTTCAAGGCTTCAAATCAATTGACACTTCTGGAGACAGCAGGAAACTTTTTAGCTAAGGACGAATTCGTCTGTTCTCTTTTACTTTACAGTCCACTTTTTAAATCAGATCATCGGTAATGATAAGGTTTTCATCATGAATGTTTGTGCGGCCATCTTTAAAGGCCCTAACCTATTTTCGCACCATTCCATCACTCATATTGTTTTCATTATACACTTCACTGATTTGGCGATGAATATCAACTGATTTGAAGCCATGAACACAGAGAAATCGTGTTACATCAGGCACTTCGCAGTCGGTGGGATTCTTAATAGGTCGAGGCATTTTAAAGTCACGCAAACAGATGTAGACTAGATCGAATGGGTTCGTAATGGCGTCTGTGGTTTCCCAACAGATATATCTACAGGGCGCGCATGCGCTAAACGGCGACCGCAGCGCTGCGGCGGCGTAATTTAAAAACGGTAATTACTTTAAATACGCGCCTTGTATAACGGCTTTTTTATGGCATCTTTGGTTTTTCAAAAAGTAGCTTAAGTTCGCAAAACCGGCAGGTTCTATCTTTAATTATAACTAAAATAACCCGCAGTTATTTTTAAAGTTAATTAAACGGGATTTGGTAATTAGGTATGTCAAATAAATATGCATTGTTGCACTTATTTAGTTGTTTTCTATCACTTCCGGTCAAGCCAGAAACGACCCTTACTTTCTTATTTTAAATGGGACAACCGACTTTTTACTACTTATTTACATAGAAAATTACATTCCGAGTATAATAACACTACATTGGCTACTTTTTTATTAATTAATTAATTATTTTTAATTTTTAAGTTTTAATATACAGTGCCATGAATGCGATAAAACGACAAATTCTGGATAAATTAGTCACAGAAAAATAGATGTGACAATCTTGATTTTTATAGCCTTTACAAAATCGGCAAAAGTGTGCAAAATCGTATTTATGGTAAAAAGTCAGTTTTTTAAATGAATCAAGGGTGGCTCACTATAATGCCTAAAAAGATTATTTTTGACACCACACAATCAATATTTTAGTAAGCAGTATATCACAAAAATCCTTATTAACAACAGCTAACCCGTAATATTAATACGAAATTTAGGGCGCAATAGGTGAGTAATGGTTAATACATTAATTACTGCCTATTTTTTTGTATTTAAATTAACCATGAAAAGTGTTAAAAATAAAACAGGTTAATGTGCCGGTTCATGTTATTAGATAAAATAATTAGTTAGATTAAGTTAAGTTTTAACTAAAATATTGATTGTGTTGTATCGAATTGTCGGTAAAAAAATACTCTTGTCAGCGACTTAGGACCATAAATACGATTTTGCAAACTTTGGGCGACTCTGTAGTGGCTATAAAAACAAAAGATTGTCACATGTATTTTTCCGTGACTAGTTAATACAACATTTGTTGTTTTATTGCATGCATGACACTCTAGATTAAAAATTTAAAATTAAAAAAATTAGAGGTTAGATGTTAAAAAGTAGCAAATGTAGTGTCGTTGTACTTGGAATGTTATGCTCTATTCAAATAAGTAAAAATATACCGGGTGTTCCATTTAACATAAGAAAGTTGAGGTTCCGGCTAAATCGGAAGTCATGAAAAACAACTAAATACGCGAAAGAATGCACATTGTTGTGTTATACCTATATACCAAATTTTATTTTATGATCTTGAAAAATTAAAAAGTTATAGGAGTGAGCCACCGGCTAGGGACACCTGGTATAACCATCAATTTGTTATAAAAAAATAAAAATTGAGGTTGGTGTTCTCGTAAAAAAATGACCTTTTTATTGGACTGTTCTGATATGTTAAGAATTTATAAATGCACAGTGATCAAAAATAAAAGTTTAAAGTTAACCAACACCCTTTAAGGCATTGGTAATTTTATTATACAATGTGTCCCAGGATAGGTGTTACATGAGGACAAATGAACCAAACATTTTAGAACTTTTAAAAAAACTGGTCGCATGTTTCAAAACTGATAAATACAAAATTTTACTTCCATTTAGTAATATACAGGGTGAGTTATAACTAAAAATATGAAAAATGATTTTAAAATAAAGTACCTTTATTTTAAAAATAGGACAAAATTGCATAAATAAATGTTGAAGAGAATTAAATTTTATGTCAAAATTTGAAGTTAAGAAATTACCGTAAAAATTTTTTTTGTCAATTTTAATTACAATTTTTAAATTACTGGGTCTAAGACAGCAAAAAAATATTTTTAACTATTAAATTTTCTTTTAAATTTTGCCACCTCTTGCAGAATATTTAACCCTTAAAGAGGCGTGCGGGGGTCAAATTGACTCCCAGCATTTCCATTTTGGTTATAACTTTTGTTACAAAAAGAAAAAAATTAGGTACCTTCCTTAAACCCTGTTGGGTATATGCTAATAACAAAAAAAAACACAAAAATAAAACAACACCATTTATTCAAATAATTCAAGTTTTTTGCGCGTGGTGGTCGATTTCACTTCTACGCGCCTACTAACGTTACAGTTTCAAGAAATATGTATATGGAGTTGCGGGAGGTTCAGGGAGTCGAAACAGATATAGTATTTGTACCTGACAAAAAACAATAAAACATTAAAATTTTGTGTGAAATAAAAACAGCCTTAAAGTTCAAATATCCTTTGAAAACAATTTTTGAGCAGTACTTAGTTCTAAGATAGCAAGAAAAACAGATTTAAAATAAACTCCCCAATCCATTTGGTATTTCAAATACGTATTATACGTATTTTTTCTCAAGGAGAATTAGGTTTTTTAGTTTCATTTTATGTTTTCAAGGCAAAATGTAAACATTCTGTTATAAATTTCTTTTATATTGGGCAATCGCCCGTTGATAAATAAATAAATAAATGTAATAAGAAAGATTATACATTTTTTGTATTCTAATAATAAGGACAGGGGCGTATCTATTGCCGTATCAGCCGTCTCAATGACACGGGGCCCTCGGACTATAGAGGCCCCCAAATGTGTGTAAGTAAAATTAGAAATAAGAAAAAGAATGCTTTTGGAAAGTGGGGACCTTTCTTTTTGTCTTCAATTCTTTTGTTTTGTTTGGGGCCCCTTCAAATGCCAAATGTGTGTAAGCAAAAGTGAAAATAAGATTAAAATGAATGTAAAAAATGTTTTTGGAAAGTGGTGACTTTTTTTTAGTCATAACATTTTGACTAAAAATGCTACGCCACTGAATAACGGTCTAGCTAGGATACCCATTTCGGGGTTTATATAATTTACTTTAAATAATTTCTGTTAGCTTAGGCGAAGTATAAAGTGTACTTATAAATAATAAATAAAATTTTGTTTCTTGCCTTTCTCGCATTGCTGTCCCATAATCAGCTTTTAAAAATAATGACAGTGACTTCAATTAAAATTACATTTAAAAGTCTTGATAGAAGTTTTTTTTTCTTGGCAACTTGTTTATTTCGTTATTCATGTTATATCTGCCCTATATTAAATGAAAATGCTCATAACTAAAAATATAATTTAGCAGGTAAAAAAAAACCTAAGAAAAAGTGATTATTGGTTGTTTACGGTTAGGGGTCTATTTGACCCCACGCGCCTACTAACGCAATAAAAAGGCACGCTTCCACTTAATGGTTAGGTTGTAATGCGTAATGTTAAAAATTGGCAATTACATTTTGTTAATTGTCATGCTTTAACTTTTGTCAAAATTTAATTCCTTACAACATTTACTTATACAATTTTGTTATATTTTTAAAAATAAAAGTAGTTAGTTACTGGGCATTTTTCATATTTTTAGTTTTAACTCGCCCTGTATAATACCAATTGGAGTAAACTTTTTATTAAGTAGTTTCGAACCATGCAACCAGTTTTTTCCAAAATTTCGTTTTAAAATTTAAAAATGTTTGGTCCATTTGTCCTCTTGTAAAACCTATCCTGGGACATACTGTATTTTAAAGCGTCTGTCGGTATATGAGCCAGTTGGTTAAACTGACAAAAATATAAAATTCAATAAGCCGGAAACATTGTTACACATGTGCGTTGTTGACGTGCCAAAGCTGTCATAATCCCTCTAGAAATATGGTTTCATAGTCTTCTAATCCTATATTGGTTCCAATTATGATTTTGACACGCCTGTAACGAGATTTCGTCACAGTTCGTTTAAAATTCTTGTGTCTAATTTTTGATGTGTGTAATTGCGTGTCGTGTTTGTCTATTTTGAATAAGAATTTAATTAAGCGATTTTACTTGTTTTGCGTTTATTTCGTTTTAGTGTTAAATTTATTATTTTTATGCCTTTTCTACAATTTTCTGTTCTTTGCAAATCTTGTATAATTCAGAAAACATATACCTACTTTCACACTGCTTTCTACAGGGCTTATACGAAATATTTCTTTATAAAAGCGTTAAAAAAGAATTCAATATATTTCTGCTACTTCTAAAAATACATACTTAATGAAACAATTTATTGTTTATACCTTAATTTAATATTTTTGACACATATCATAACTTCGATGTCAAAACTTTACCTTACTTTTACTTTTCTTTAAAAAGACTTAAAACTTTTTTGGAAAAGGGTTTCAATTCATTTAAGATAACATTTCTGGTTGCTGCATATAGGTACGATTGCGCACACGGCGGTAGACTGAAAATCATTGACGACTGCGGCAGAGCCATTCACATTACCAGCAACATTACTACTTATTCCCGAAGGCGAAATAACTATAACGCTCTGTCGCTACCCTTGGTGGTTTCAGTCTGCCTCTGTATTCGGAATCATACCTTAAAGGTACGCCTAGCTCCGTCACTGTTCGCAGACATACATTATCAGAATCTGAAGAATTGTCCAGTATAGTTCCTCCACTTACGGTTCCCAACAGAGAAACTCGTGATGCATCTAAAATCTCTATACGGTCCAACTGGACAGGCCCCGAACTTCCCACTTTGTTCGTTCTTTTATCCCTAGAGTTTCTAGGTTGTGGAACCTGCTGCCCGCGGAGGTCTTTCCTCCCCCAAATCTTCAACTATTTAAGTCCCGTGTCAACAAACTCCCTCTTACCTCGCTTAAGACACCCACGGTACGTTAGTATTTAGGCTTTTAGCCTTCGTGGTTTGTCCAAAGATAAAAAAATCAGGCGTTATCCCGTAAAAAGTTGTTATGACTAGTTCATAATATACGAGTTTTTAAACAAAATTTGTATTATATTTTTTTAAATACGTATTGTGGTTCATATGAAATATACTTAAAATTTTACATACATACTTTTTTATAGGCATTTTCAAATATTGTTCTGATGGGTTGTGGTAGATCCAATCAGCTGTTTTCAAGATTCAGTGGGAATTTTGTTATTTTCTGAACACGTATGTTCTATTTGGCGTTAGTTTATCGGCTACGTGCAAAAACAAAACATAACCCTTTTGCTTTGTTCTTGACCGGGCAGTTATTTTTAAAGATTTTAACAATATTTAAGTATTGTTTTTGTACTTTTTTCTCTTGTAATAAACAGGACAATAATTATTAAAACTTAAAAAACCAAACAGCTAATTTTGACGCTTCTGTTTAACCCGACTAACCCTGGCTTTCATCTGGGTCAGCAGGATCCAACCCGAGTTAAGGATCCGATCAATTGATGAACACGAGTGGAGATTGGCAGATGCTTTTTTTGAACAGGTTTTTATGGATCGGGTTAAAAATACCTTATACAGGGTGTCCAAAAGTGAACAATAATACTAAAGGGGTTAATTGAACAGCTTATAAGCATTCAAAAAAATATAAAATGACCCTAGTAAAAAGTCGTTGGTTCCCTAGATGTTGGCACTTGAAATTCGTTAAAATCGTCCACCTTGATCAAATTTTTGAATGTTACCCGTAAAAAAATTATTATTTTTAAATTTTAATTTCAGTTTTGCAGCACTGAATACCAATTTCATTAATTAAAGACCAAGATTAAACTAAAAGTTCTCTCCGAAAAATCTTCAGTGTGTCCACGCATGGACTTAACTATACCTGTAACTTTTTTACATTTGATATTTTGAAGAATGTTATTCTTTATGAAAACCTAAGCTTTGTCTAAAATAACAGAGGCGTTTATAATAATCGCCATATGATATACAGGGGTTTCAAAAGTGTGAAAATATTATAAAAGTGCGAAAACATTTTTTTATTAAGGTCATTTCATGTTTTTGTATGCTTATGAGCTATTTTACAAGCCTTTTCAATATTATTACTGACTTTTCGGACACTCTGTATACACGTTCAGCTAAATTAAAAGGTATATAGAATAGCAAGAACAACGCGAACACAATTAGTCATTCTATCCGAAAGGTATACTTGCCGTCATTCTTTTTCTAATCTTACCTGATAGTATTCTACGCGCGTTAAACCATCTCCTCTTTACGCAATGCCTGGTTAGTTAGTTAGTTAGAGCCGTGCCGGGCCCGGTACAAGTAAAAGTTACGGGCTCCCTTAATTAACAAAAAAAGTCACCCCAAAAAAAGTTGAAAAGCAAAAAAGTCCTTACTTCCTCCAAACTAATACTGTTTATATTACATTCCTTTTTTAAATTACCCTTAAAAAGAGTTAAAGAGCAAAAAAATCCTTATTGCCTTCAAATTAATATTGTTTACATTTCATTTAAAAATATTCTTAAAAAAAACTTGAATACCAAAAAAAAGGTCGTCACTTCATTACTCCATTTACGTTTTTCATTCCGCGCAGGCCCCTCAATCAGTCCGGGCTCCGGTAATTTGTACCGCCTTTAACGCCCTTTCGGCGGCCCTAATTGCCTGGGTACCAGGGCATTGTATTAGAGTATTTTAAAGACGTTAATAAGATAAGCTCACACACTAAATTTCGTTATTTTCTAATAAGCAAAATAAAAGTTATTTAAGAAAAGCTATTTGCACACAGCCCTGATACATACCGTAATGAATCCACCAGCATTAAATAAATTATAATGAATGTCCAATAGAAAGTAAAACGTCAATTAAAAAATTGACAAGACATTTCATTTATTAATAGATTTATTAAAGTATGTATCAGGTATGCAACGATTTTACAAATATAGTTTTTCTTAAATAACAATATAGTATATTACATTACAAGTGTGGAAAATGACTAATTTCACACGAGTGGGAATATTGTAGCACGAGGCGTTAGCCGAGTGCGACAAACCCACGAGTGTAAGAAAGTCATTTTCACACGAGTACTGTACACTATTTTTCCTACGACCACAAATTATTCACCAAAAATAAATAAATTAAAGTTTGTCTGTTCAGAAAAAATAAAAACAATTGAGAACTTTGCAACACTAGGGTGATATTTACTTTGCAACACTAGTGTGATATATACTTTTCCTCACTGCTATATTATACTGTTTTGACAATATTTTTACATCGAAAATCACCTACCTAGAAGCATTATATAACTTTTATCATTTTAGAATTTAAAAAGGCCCTCACTTAATAAAAATTGTATGGTTTTGTTAGGTAATAACGGTAATAGTTTAATACGGTTTTCTGCTATTAGTAGTGTTTTTTAAAAATTATCGATTCTTACATATTTTAGACACTCTTCTAAATAAAACGTAAGTGGTGCATATCCAAAATATTCCGTTTTTTAAAAAATATCAGTAAATAAACTTACGGGACCGGGGAGTGAAAAGGGGTGCTAAGTGGGGTAAAATTGGTAAAACGAGTTAATGAAACTGAACATCACATATAAAATTAAGTAAAAATAACAGTTTTTCCTCATATTTTTAAGAAAAAATATAAAAAATATGAAAATTGTAAATGCATAACCTAAAGTAAGGAAAAACGACTACCAAACGTCAGTTACCATGCAAAATATGGAAAGCATTTGGCAACGTCGGAAGGGTCTGATTCTATTTATGAATGGATAAAAGAAAGTGGATTTATAAAGTGTGTATTAGCCTTAGGTTTAATTAGGGAATAAAAAAAAGATTTAACTAGTTGTTTGAGTACACGAAGAAAGAGAGAAAGGAATTTGATCTATAGGCTTTTTTCTCTGGCGCTTTAGGTCGAACGGTCAAGCGGCAAGGCTGCCTCTATAAAGTACGTGCTCAAAGGTAGAAGGGAGATTTTTAATTTGATCTACTTATATATACCTGACAACACTGTGCCAGTCAGTGAAAGTTTGTTTTTTGTGGTTATGTCTATTTTTGTTTATGTTTTTATTTTTTCGTAAATTTTAATAAATATAAAATAAGATGATTTTCGCTAATTTGGGTTCTACCGTTTAAGGTAAATAAAAGTTTTTTTACTGTCACTACAATAAATATGTCACTTGCAAAACCAATAGCAGTTTTTAGAATGACATCATAATATGTATCACACCAGTGTTGTAAGTACTTTGCAACA
This sequence comes from Listronotus bonariensis, assembly GCA_014170235.1. Classification (NCBI taxonomy): domain Eukaryota; kingdom Metazoa; phylum Arthropoda; class Insecta; order Coleoptera; family Curculionidae; genus Listronotus; species Listronotus bonariensis. Next base: position 83,358 of record JACEGR010000796.1, read on the forward strand.
CTAGTGCTGTAAAGTACTTTGCAACACTAGTGTGATATAACGCATTTTCTATGCATGAAATCAGTGTGCTATTTGCTATTTTCACAAGTGGTCGTAGGAAAAATTTATTATTGTGTATTATTTCATATTTGTATGAGCTCTTATTTTATCAAAGTCTTCAAAATAGTCTAAGGCCTCGGCTACGATAACAAGCGAAAGCGGTGAGCGGAGAGTATCAAATCTCTATACTGGTGCCCGGTACTAATTACGATATTTTGTGGTTAGTTCTGGTTAGCGATTTGAAACCAGATCACATACATTATAAACGCTCCGCTGATATTATTTGTTCAGTTCAAGCAAGTAGTGACAGGGCATTTCTGTTACGTATATTGCAGCCGCCTGATTTAAAAATCGAATTCTTTTATGCTAACATAAAGATCAAAGCCTAATATAAGTTTGTTGCAAAATCAATGAGGGAGCCAATGTTTAAATATATTAAAATTTACATGGGATTTCCTTTGGCCAGTCTGGCGATGCACCACCCAGTGTAATAAAATTTAAGGCCCAAAATATGTTTTTATCTAAAATATTTAATATTTATAAATTTAAAATAATATTAAAAGACGCACTTTGGATCTTTTTGTGTATTTATTTTTACTCTTTTCATGTTTCCGTGCGGTTTTCAGGCCTGTAACATGTGTTGAGAGAGTGGGATAAAGAGATTTCAAATACTTAGTGATTTTCTCTGTCTAAAATTTGTATTCTGCCCTCGTTTTCTTCCTCTTCGTATTTGCCATTGGTTAACTATTGAATTCTTTTTACTGCTCCAAAAACAATCGGTTTATATAGAGAAACAACTACGAAATTTTATCACTTTTCTAGACTTTAATATATTGCCGTGGTTATTCGTACAATTTACACGCCTATTTTGTTTGTATATTTTATTTTATTTTTTTTAATATATTTTTTAAATTTTATAATTCTGGTATAATGATATGATTTCAAGCAAAAATATTATTGATATAGGTACTAAAAATGAATACATTGGTAGTCAAAGTAATGGTTACCACGACAATATATATACTATGTATATTGTATAGAAATATGTATACGATACCTAGTATTATTTGTTTTTAACGGCAAATCTAACGAAGCTGCTAATCAATTAACCGATTTACCCATACGACAAAATAATTAATAGTTTAAAAAACTAAAAAACACGCTTTTATATGCAACCGAACTAAAAATTAAAAAATAATTTTTCATTAAAAAAAATATTTTCACTTCATAGTAAAAAGCGTGGGGTGCTTAATATATTAAATGTTATAATTATTATATTTGCCAATATCTATGATGGAAAAGTTATGAAAAAATAGTAAAATGCACCCCACGCTTTTTACTATGAAGTGAAAATATTTTTTTAATGAAAAATTATTTTTTAATTTTTAGTTCGGTTGCATATAAAAGCGTGTTTTTTAGTTTTTTTAAACTATTAATTATTTTTCATTTTTTAGTTCGTTATATTGCACAAAATTCTTAATATAACAGTAAATTAGAACATACTATTTAATTAAGCAGCAAAAAGAAAATAACCAGCCCCCTATGAAATGACAATGGTAGCAAATTTTAAAATTTGCAAAAGATTGCAACTCACTAAAAATTTCTTCTTCATTAAGTAGCAAAGTTTCAAATTTTGCCAACAGATGGCAATCCAGGCAATGTTTGGACCGTTGCCAACATTTTGCAATCCACTAAAAAATTTCTTCTTCATTTAATAGCAAAGTTTGAAATTTTTCCAACAGATGGCATCCTAGGTGTTGTTTTTATAATATAATGGAATTTTTTTCCTGGCGATTAAAAAAAGATAAAGGGATACTGTTTGCAGATTATTGCATTGTCATGGGTCCTTAATACGTGTGCAAAGTTTCAAAGAAATCGAATAGCTGGAAGTTGGTTAAAATTAGGCTCAAAGATTCCGTTACATAGGCAGCCAGATAGATAGTTACAACCCAAGTTAATAAAAGCGTGTTAAAAAGGTCGTGGTTCATTTTAAAAACTCACAAGCTAAAATTTCAGATTCTCTTTTGTTAATTATTAAGAAAATTTTAAAATTTAAAAAAGTTTAAACAGTTTGAGTTACCTAACAACTTTGGATAAACATTTTACATAATATACTATGCACATATCGTCGGGGATATAGTGCCCAACCGTGAATTTGCCATTGGTAAGGGCCGCGTCTCTACGTTTGATCAAATTTTACACATTTAATATCGTAATTTTAAGGACAAATTGGCAAATTTTTACTGAATAATTAGGAAAATAATTGATGTTTCCTCTGTATTTGAATGTTAAAATATCTCTTCTGGCAGCCAATGAGGATCTTGCGTGGAATGTCCGCGATATTGAAGATTAACTACATTTGTCAGATACGCGAAATAATCCAATACTAGTTACGCGGATTTGCACTATCCCTGACGATATGGTATAATATGAAACAAAATAAGAAATGCACACACATGCAATGGCATGTATCTTTAATTTTTATAAAAACCGAAACTTTGGCCAATATTTAAATAATTATAAATAATTTTTAAAAATAAGTAATTATTTTAAGTAACTTACCATACCGGACATAGAGATCGTTTTCTGAAATAAAAATTGCCATATAGTATAAAAATAAATATTATTTAAAAAGGGTATGTATATACAGTGTAACCCAGGATAGGTGTTACAAGAGGATCAATAAATCAAAAATTTTTGAATCTTAAGTCGGCATTTTGGGAAAACTAATCGCATGGTCCAAAACAAAGAAATACAAAATTTTACTTTAATTGATAATATTATGAGTTATAACTAAAAATATGAAAAATGTCCAGAAGTAAAGTACTTTAATTTTTTTAAATATAACAAAATTGTATAAAGAAATATTGTAGAGAATTTAATTTTTCGTAAAAATTTAAAGTTAGAGCATTAAATTAAAAATTATATATATTTTTGTTATTTTTTTATCCAATTACGCATTATAACTTAAATACTGGGCTAGAGAAAGCGAAATTTAAAAGAAAATAAAGATTTGTAACAATTTTTTTTATGACTTTGCTGTTAATGAATAACTTGTAAAAAAATTAGAAAACCTTTTTGTTACTTCAGAGCCTTAACTTGAAATTTGGACATATAAACCTATTTCTCTACATCATTTACTTAGACAATTATATTTTTAAAAATAAGAGTACTTTACTCTTGGGCATTTTTGATATTTTTACCTATAACTTGCTCTGTATAATAGTAATAGAAGTAAAATATTTGAACTCGTATTGAACCTATAAAAAAGGATCAGTCAAGTTCAGTCACGGTTTAATGATTAAAAGAAGTAAGATACATTTTATATAAGTAAAAGATGACACAATTTCTCATTAGGTTTTCTCCATAAAGAATTTGTCAGCATAAAATTCCGTTTTCCCTCTTTGTAAATGAATGTTTTATTTGCCAACACCTGATAGGTGCATTTTAAAATAAAATGCCAAAATACTTGTAGCACTTTGGTGGGCCAACGTAAAAAACGTTAGTTTAGATAATACTTAATTTTAAAAGGTTTTTTAAATAGTGTACATTATTTTGACAGTAATACAGCATAAATTTACAATGAAAATCGTTAAATATCAGAAAAACATAAGATATACAAAAAAATCAATAATGCTGCAAGCCAAATATTTATCAATTAAAACATTTCTTAGTTTTTGTGTTACGGTTTTGAAAATAATAGAGAATATGAAAACTTATAAACATAGGTATCTTTTTATATAATTTTTATAATAGTTAACTATATTTTATTGATTTTTGTAAAAGTACTTAACGAAAAAAAAGTGTATAGTATTTTAAAACTGATTTTAAAACAAGGTATCTTTTAATCCTTTTTTTAATTTCAGGGTGGTTGTCACCATGCCTATAGCGCTGATACACACGGGCGTAGATAATTTAATTTTCTAGGGTGGGGAAGTGTCGTTTTGTGTTTCAAAATCGATTAAAAAATATATGAAAGAAAAATGGTCTTGTCCTTAAAAAACATACTTTGGCCAGTCGCAAACACAGCGACTTGTGGTCGCCACCGGTGGCCTCTACACGCTGCTGATTGAACAGTGGCCGCCGCCGACTACATGCAGTGAAACATGGCTGCTGCCGTAGCTTAAAGCATAAATGAGCCACCACGAACGTTAAAAAGTTTAGTCAAAGTGGCTGTGTTTGCGACCGGCCGCGGCCTTACTCAGTCTCTTCTTAGTACAAACATGTTCTACTGGGCATTTAACGACCAAAAAAAACCTTTGCGTGTAAGAACCCTTAAAACATTTTTCAACCTTCCTGGGAGGCGTAATTACCCCCTTTAACCCCTTTCGCTTATCTATGCCAGTGCTGATACAATTTTATTGAAACAAAGTGTACATAGTGGATCTCTGAAAAAAAGTACGCGTTTTTGTTTTAGATTTTTCATAGGGGTGATAAATTTAGAGTGGTGTATTTTAAAATTGAAACCCTGTATACTATTACGCTGTTCTATATCCATTAAATTTTCTGGCAATGTATAGATACAAAACTTATTATAATCTTCTAATCGTTAATTATCATAAAAATAATTTATAGAAATAGTAAGAACAACATAACCAAAAAATCCTTTGCCAGTAGTATAATTAGTTTTTACAGACATTTAAATTTCTCAAACAATAAATAAATCTTTTAAAAATTAAAACTCTATTTTAATTTTTAAAACATCTTCATTTTGGGAGTAAATAATATCGTTTGAAGCTGCCAGGGATATCGTTTACAAGTATTTAGCATTGGCTGCGTCACGTCGTTAAAAGAGTAAAATAGCGCTTAAACAAGGAAGAAAGTCCTGCTTGATAAAGCAGCATAGGCGTCACAAAAGGCAAATTGTTAAAATAAGAATTATAAGATTGGGCCATTTGGCAATTGGGCAATTGGTAGGTTTGTGAACGTACGTAAAAGGTCGTTTGTTCTACGACATTAAAGTTATCCACTGCACATAGAGTGTGTCAATTTAAAAAGGTACCACCCCTAGTATTTTAGCCCCCTATGAAAAAAAAAACTAAAAAAATGCAACAAGACGTATATTTTTTTCTTAGAGGGAGACCTTATGTGCTTGTTTTCAATCAAACTGTATTAATTACCTAAAGATGGTGGCAACAACCCCTAAAATTCTAACTTGGAAGGGAAATTAAGTGATATCTTTTTTAAATTATAAAATTAATAAAAATATCATAAACTTGACATTTTGTTTAGTACTTTCCGAAAAAAGTTTCAATAACACATTATAATTATAAAAAAGAAACTTTATTTTATAAGTTTTCATATTGTCTATTATTTTATAGACCGTAATGGGTTGGTTAAATTGGGGCAAAGTTGCGCATTTTTACGCCCAACAATATTTCCTTTTAAAAATTTAAAATTTGCAGCTGTTCCGGAATTATCCAGTAAAAACCATAATTTTGCCAAACAGTTTTTATTTTTTCTCGGTTATTTTGAAAAGACATTTTAAAACAAACGACACATTATCATTGCCAGTTTTTCTGTTCTATAAAATGATGTCACTAAATTTAAGATCCGACGTTTCGTCTTTGAGCCGCCATCATCAACTTTGTTTTGTTAAATGGGTGAAATATTTGGTTTAAAACTTAATAAACTCGTTTTTTAACTCTAAATACAATGATATATCACACTTTACATTTATGCGACGTTTCGAACCAAAAACCACCCTTCACTATTTTTTCATAAAAATTACGTTTTTATTCCAAACGATTTTGGAAATTTCCATTAAAAGATAAGTAATTTTTTTATTCATAATTTAACTAAGCTACAAGAATTAGGGTAATTTACATACATTTACTTATACGTAATAAAATAAAACATTTAATTTAATCAAAGGCCTCTATCAACTTTATCGTGGCCTGTCATAAAAAAATGGATGCATACTTACCTGTAAATGAAATTTTTCCAGGTAAGTATGAGGTTAAGGAAAATTTCGTTTTTGTTATGGCGAAATGATGATTAATGATGGTTTTTCGGTTCCAAACGTCGCATAAATGTAAAGTGTGATATATCGTTGTATTTAGAATTAAAATACAAGTGTATTAGGTTTAAAACCAAATATTTCGCCCATTTAAAAAAACAAAGTTAATGATGGTGGCTCAAAGACGAAACGACGGATCTTACATTTAGTGACATCATATTCCAGAACAGAAAAAGTGGCAATATTAATGTGTCGTTAGCTTAAAAATATCTCTTTAAATAAACCGAAAAAAAAATGAAAACTGTTTCGAAAAATGTCGATTTTTGCCGGATAATTCCGGAACGGCTGCAAATTTTTAAATTTTTAAAACGGAATATTGCTAAGCATAAAAATGCGCAGCTTTGCCTCAATTTAACCAACCCTGTATCTCTTACCGGTTCCGAGATCCTCCTAATGGTGTTTCTCGAACAGCCTGTATAAAAAAGTTGTAAAACATTCATTTTGCGTCACCCTAAATAAAAACATATTACACCAATACCATAATATAGATTGTAGTTAGTGCCGGATTAAGACTACCTAATGCCCTAAGAAGTCGAGTGCTTTGGTGTTCCCTAGCCATGAAATTTTCGAGGACCAAAAAAAAAGTCCTTCCCTGTAAAACACAAAAATTCATTAAATTATTTAACAAAACTTTCGAAAGAGTCCAAAAAAATCTCTTAAGTAAAACTCAAAAAGTAATTTAGTTGTTTATCAAAACTTTTTGAAGAGCAAAAAAAACTTTACCTTGTAAACCTAAAAAGTATTTATACTGCATAAGCAATAGGTTTTGGTATATCGGCCAGTAGTAGAATACCAAAACAAGCACTATTAGTCACGCATGTTTACATGCCGGTATTTAGTTAGATTGTCTCTGTTTCTCGCATTGTCTGTGTGTACTTTTTGCTTCTTCTATTTACTCCTTATGAGTACCCCCTTTGTGGTGCCCCGCATAATGTGCCGTAAGCAACTGCCTGCCCTTAGGTTAATCCGGAACTGATTATAGTATAACCTTTCCGAGAGCAACTTCCCAAGTTTACAATTTTTACTTGGAAAAAGAATTAGCTCAAAACATCTCAGAACGTTTGTAGATTTTCTCTGTGTATTAGAACTAAAAGTACCACGGACGTTAAGAAGAAAATTAATAATTTATAAGAAGGTAATAGCTATCATACAGCGTGTCTACTTAGGTTCGCACCTATTTTTAGTAAAATTAATAATAAAAAAGTTTTTCCATATGGTGCGAACTTAAGCAGACACGCCGTGGACAAGTTAGGAGGTTTGAGCATTAAAATTGTATTACAATGTTAAACGCAATTGAACATAGATTAGGATTGTTGTATGCTTCGAAAGCAAAAAGACGGTTATGAACTGAAAAAAATCGAATTTATAAAAAAATATCAATAACAAAAAGTACAGTTGTATGCTTTGAAACCAGAGAGACGCAATAGAGAGTAAGATAAAATTTATTTTCTAATTTACAAAAAGGTTAATTACGAATCCAAAATTAATTAATTGTGGATCTCTAAGACTCTAAGAGGTTTGCTAGCCATGTTTTAAAATACTTATGAGATCAAAGCCCCGGATAAGCAAAAGAGGCTGTTTTAAAATAATAGCTAATGTTTAAATTAATCTTGTTACTATAATTTTTTAGCAAAGAAAATATTTTATAAAGAGCAACCATTTTATTGCAACAGATAAACTTAGTGTAAAATCAATGGAACTGTGATACAAGGAGAATACCAACATTACAAAATAAAAATGTAATTTATATCAAAAATATTCATTACCTAATATTTTAATTTAAGGCCTTAAGTTCTCTTATAAAGAACAGTAATAAAAATGTAGTTTATAGATGCAAAAATAGTTTTATAAAAAGTTTTTCTACGAGCCGCCCCTGAGTCTCAGCGAAGGGAGAGGTTGTTATCATCTCAATCTATCTTCCGTATCAGGCAAAGTGTTGTGCGTGTCGTGTAGAACAAGCATCACCATTGTAGAAGTGTTTCTGCGGTTGCCGGAGGCGGTCTCCTAGCAACGGAAACAGCAAGTCGGGCTCAGGAAGAGAGAAAGGAAATGGGGGTGGGCGACACGCCACGTTGTGCTGCCTTCTCTTTGCACACTGGGGCAAAATTTAGTTTATTAAAGGAAAAAAATAATAATAAAAGAGGAGAGTAACAAAATTTACATTCTGACAGTAATTACGCAAAATAATATTAGTTTTGCACAAGGTGGAAAGCACAAATTAAATGACAATAAAATCAAGCCTTAATATTAGGCCATTCTTGGGTATTAACCAAGATGGAATTTCTTTGACCCCAGTTCTAAAGAATAAAGCTGTGTGTGCACACTAGCAGGTAATAAATTAAAAGGGTACAACTGTTCTAATAAAAAAATTGACTATCATACCCAGATAAATTATAAATTACCACAGGTGGTTTTATTTTATAATTTAGATTACAAGACACATCAATATTTCCACTAAGATAATAATGATCTCTAACCTTTATTTCATCTTAAATTTTTTTTAAACAAATATAACATTTGTATGATGAACCATAATCTTGTTTCTGTTGGTCTGATAATGGAGTTATTAAAACTATATTTTAAAAAAGAACTATGTCACACTTTTTTCTTTCAATAAAAATAATGTAGGTTATGTAATAAAAGCTCAAAAATAATTCGGTTAGGTCTAGCTACCAGATCGCACCAATCTTCTAATTAATCTGGGGTACTGATCGGACAAACAATAAAATCGTTTGGCGTGGCGTATCCAAAGTAAATATTATGATAGAAACTTTATAATTTGTCTAATTAGTACCTCAGGACTAACTGAGTTATTGTTTAGCTTTTGGTACATAACCTAAATCATTTTTATCGTAATGAAACAAATTACCATAACTTTTTTATATAATTTATTTTCAAGATTATAGTTGTGTGTTAGTTGATACTTATTCTATTGAGTACATTTAATGCCTCACTATAACTAACCAGAACTAATCAACGATTTTATTATTTGTCCAATCAATACCCCATACCCATGTTTGAATCCCAAAATAAGTTAAAGAAGTTCTTTATTTAAATTATTTAACATATCTAAACTGTCTAAAGTATGTTATTTTTTTTCGTCAGCCATCTTGGATTTTATGTTTCTTATAGTGAGCTCTATTCTACGAATCAAGCCCTTTCATTTGATATCCATACCGAAGTTGTTGTAAAGTAATATGTAATCCGCCATTTTGTATCGGTGGCCATCTTGGATTTACAATAATAAAGAATATAATTCTATTGTATTGTCATCAAGATTAGAAGTGTGTATTAAATATCAAATCAATCTATCGACAAAAAGGGGTAAAATTCCAGTTACTAAATTTGATCCAAACATGCAAACAAGTAAATCAATGAATAAACTAGACAAGCTAAATAACCTTGATAAGAAAATACATGTACATAAAAATATTTGTTTTATTTAAGACAGCAAAAGTTGTATTTTTAGTTGCTTTATATGAAAAAAATATAAAAACTACATAAAAAGCCAGGGGTGTACATCTTTCTCTCAATAATATTGGCTGTAGTGCCCACTGAGACACCACTGGGTCGAATAAAGTCAATCTAGTTCTAGTTAGAGCTTGACAAGCGCTTTATTACATCAAACAAACGCACCAAATTTTATCCAAATCGATTTAAGGGTATATAAGATATTTATAAAATACTAACTTTTTAAAAACTGTATCTCATAAAAGAAGCAACTCCGGACACATGTTTATGGGAACTTTTCTTTATAAAATCTTTAAAGTTAGGTACCGTAATTAGAAAATATCCTGTATATTAATTTGAAAACAAGTATTTTTAAACCTACCCTGCACATAAAACCTACAGTTATTTTTGTGGAAATGTATCAAGCAGGACTTTTTATGAAGAGGCACTTTTTTACCTTAAATTAATAATTGGTAAAAACTGCCGAAGACACGCTGAATAGACAATCTGTCCGGTTCATATAGAACACGTAAAAATAATATAACAAGTTTTTTTTTTTCAAAGTCCCTCTTTACAGATACATTTGTCCTTAAAGGACGCCGCTGAAAATCGGTTTTTCTTAAATATTTTTATAGTACTTGGTATAATGACCTGTATATAAGTTTAATTTTAATAAGGAATTATTGTATGAACATAAAAAATAAAACTATTGATCCTTACAAATTGCTTTCAACAAAATAAAGAAAAACCCCCAAAAACATTTACAATCAAAATACCCATCAACATTGGGAGGTAAGTTTGCCTTAATTTTAAAAGTAGAAATATATAGGGACATAATATGCCATTTGTTGTTACATGTATTATATGCATATAAGCCTTTAAGCCTAGCTAAGCTAAATGGGAGCTCGCGAGTAAGTGCGAACGTCTCTATAGCACATTCCTATGCAAAATGATATTATCTGTCCTACTTTCTTTAAGTAGGCTTGAAGGCATGTCTCACCGTGTGTACCGCCTATTTAGAAATCCTAATGAGTTAGTTGTGTCAAAATAATAATCTTAAGAAAAAGATTTACAATAATTTAAAGAAAATTTACCGTAAGTTGAGTATTATATTCCTGTAAAAACAGTGTTATATTCCTGGTTCAATCAACTTTAAGAAATAAGTGCTTTTTACCCGAATTTTTTTTAACCTGCAATAATTTTTGTTAACTAATAAGACCTTGGCAGATGCGGTTGTTACTTCCTTAAATTTGTTTCCAAATTTTTCGGGACAAATTTTAAATGCATTTTAAGTGTCCTACCCATAAACATAAATTGTTTATCAAATTTTGGTAATCACTACCAAAATAATGTATTTATATAGTTAAGACACCCAAAAGTCTAAGGTTTATGATTAAAAGTTAAGTGAGCTTAAGTTATTTATTATTCAGGTTGCCAATTTTTTGAAGACAAACGCTTTTCAACATGTAGACAATTTTACACGGAAAAAAATCCTTAATATATTAACTAACGGATATTATCTCTGTGTAAAACTTCAATGTGGTTATTAATAATGTTATTTTTGTTTAAATAACTTCAAAACTATTAAACTTAATTAAATAAAACTTGATCGAGATTTTAAGTGTTGCTCTTCAGAGGCTCTATTTCCTGATCACACTTTGCAGGATCGCATGTGAAATCAATTTAATGTCTCCTAAAATTCATGCAAAATAAGCAAGATTACATGGATGTCGCATGCGAAACTGTGCATTCAAGATTGAAGAACAGAACCACAGCAGACGTAAGTAAAAGTTGATTAGATATGTCCGAGTCCGGCTTTTTAAAGCTCGTTCTTTCCAGAAAAACATTACATTTTTGTTGGTTTATTTATTTTTATTTAAAACACTTTAGAACAATATCTTATTTGACATAAATTAATAGCAAAAGTAGTTTAAATATAGAAGAAGAATAAGTTATAAGTGGTTAGTTAGGTTTTAGTTTTTTAATTAATATTTTGTCCATCTAAACAGCAACTCCGTTCCACTGCGGGGCGCATCACCGATCGAGCAAGCTGTTTAAAACAAGACACCCCGTTGGAATAATTATATCTGTAGATAACGGGATCAAGAGATTATCCAGTTTAGTATCGCCCTATCTCGCTTATCGAAATGCTAACACACTCTTACAAGCTTCAGTTATGTCTGTTGTGTGTTATCCCTCTCGTTAGCCAAATAATATCTTGATTGCGCATTCATGAAATGTTCGTTTTAAGTGTTGCCGCAATTTGGAGACAACGTTTCTCCATTAAGTTTACTGCCTTTCGTCATTGCGGGCCTTCATTAACTTAAAGAGAATGATGTAATAATATTGAAACAAAATATCTTTCACAGTCTTTTTGTAACTTTTAGGTTTCAGTTTGAAGGTAATATAAATAAATAAATATAAATACTATTATACTATTATTTACTGAAACTAGAGAAGTTTAAACTAAAATTAATGAAAAATAATAAAACCCATTTTAAAACAAATAAATAAAACTAACTTAAAAGCTAAAAATAATCTATATATTTAAAGCGCAAAGCCATAATTTGCACACACTTCGTTAGAGACGTCTTCTGTACGGATTTGCATGATTTTTTTTTAATGATCCTCTGGTAACTGAGACGTTTCATCACTACCGTTTTTAATGTGTAATTTTTTTCTTTAAAAATAAAAGATATGATATGCAACGTGTGTTGCCTATACCACGTGGAATATTACGTGAAGCGCAGTAACTGTAGCTTTTGCGCAGTACAAAGTGCACCAATCTACATAATCTTTTTAAAAATGATCTACAGGTTACTAAGACATTTTAACCCTATTTTTATTATTATTATTAATATATAAATTGACTCTGTTTTCTAAAAAAGAAAATTATTTAAAAAAGTATTTGTCTACTGGACTTTGTTGTTATGTTATATTAATATATTAAATTAATAAAAGTTATCTTAAAATCGCTAAGCTAATTTTTTTAGCAAGCTACGTGAAAGAGTTGTACTATAACAATTTACATAATCTTTTTAACACGCTTTTATTAACTTGGGTTGTAACTATCTATCTATCTATCAATCTATCCATCTGGCTGCCTATGTAACGGAATCTTTGAGCCTAATTTTAACCAACTTCCAGCTATTCGATTTCTTTGAAACTTTGCACACGTATTAAGGACCCATGACAATGCAATAATCTGCAAACAGTATCCCTTTATCTTTTTTTTAATCGCCAGGAAAAAAATTCCATTATATTATAAAAACAACACCTAGGATGCCATCTGTTGGAAAAATTTCAAACTTTGCTATTAAATGAGGAAGAAATTTTTAGTGGATTGCAAAGTGTTGACAACGGTCCAAACATTTCCTGGAGTGCCATCTGTTGGCAAAATTTGAAACTTTGCTACTTAATGAAGAAGAAATTTTTTAGTGAGTTGCAATCTTTTGCAAATTTTAAAATTTGCTACAATTGTCATTTCATAGGGGGCTGGTTATTTTCTTTTGCTGCTTAATTAATTAGTATGTTCTAATTTACTGTTATATTAAGAATTTTGTGCAATATAACGAACTAAAAATGAAAAATAATTAATAGTTTAAAAAACTAAAAAACACGCTTTTATATGCAACCGAACTAAAAATTAAAAAATAATTTTTCATTAAATAAAATATTTTCACTTCATAGTAAAAAGCGTGGGGTGCATTTTACTATTTTTTCATAACTTTTCCATCATAGATATTGGCAAATATAATAATTATAACATTTAATATATTAAGCACCCCACGCTTTTTACTATGAAGTGAAAATATTTTTTTAATGAAAAATTATTTTTAATTTTTAGTTCGGTTGCATATAAAAGCGTGTTTTTTAGTTTTTTTAAACTATTAATTATTTATTAATGATCCTTTCGCTACTGACATCTCTTGATAACATTTTTTTTGGTTTTGTTGCCTATTCTTTCCATAAAATAATATGTTTTTTTGCCAATTTAAATTTCTCCACATAAGAGTAAACGCGCTTAAAAGTAACTGATACCAAAGTCGTGTAAATTCGATGCAGTCTAGAAAAAAATGGGTGTGGCAATTCTTGCGACCTTGTGACGGAACAATTATGTGGCGTAAAAAAATAAAATATATACTAATCCACCCCCTACAAGCCATAAATACTGTGGCAAGACTTGCCAAAATATTGCATGCAGCTGATGTCACGCAACATACGCATTATTCAAGCAGGTTGCTAATATAAGGGTTTTATGTGGTAAATGTTAATGCGCCGTATTCATCTTATGTGCCACAATGCATGTTGCGTGATTAATGTATTATTGGTCGTTAACCGCACAAATAATTTTATACTATATTAATACCGCTGTCAAGGGTATTTGCCACCTATGCGACTTGATGCGTTTCTTTCTTTTCATTAATTATACAATGTAGAACCATATGGAAAACTATTTTATTTTTGATTTATCAAACAATTTTATTCTTAATAAAATTTTAATCTAAAGTGTAAAGACGTTCTCTATAAGAAGAAAATGAGAGGGAACATTATTCTAAAGGTAATTTTAAATTTTAGCCTTAATAAACCACAAAAAAACAAAAGTTATGTTTGTTTTTGAAGTGATCTAGATCTACCTATGCTTTAAGAATAACAAAGTTTTGACATTTTCTTCAAAATTAAAGGGCAATAAGGATACCATACGGCAAATAAGTTAATGCGATCTAATCTCTAAAAGGAGTAAGTAGAAAAGGATTATATTTTTTAATTTTTAATAGGAGGCTTTGATTTAAAAATATGACATAACTTTTACTTCTAAACAAGTTTTCTAAATAATAGTTTTCTCTAAGTTTAAAAATAAAGGTAGTTTTTTCTTGTGAAACATTCGTTAATTTTAATTAGTGTTTTATGAGTTTCGGTGTATGCAGATATTTGTATCATAAATAAAAAATTTTGAGAAATAAAAAATTATAAAGTTTTCCATATGGTTGAACATTTCTGGCGGTTACTGTACATTACTTAATTAAACCCGCCGAAATTCGACGGGTTCAATCTATCTTATTAAAATAGACAAAAAATATTTAACATATTTAAAGAAATTATCTGATTTTTTGTTGTCAGAACTAACTGCAACATCATTAAGCAAAATATGACAAACAAATGTCATAGTGCACTAGAAGAGTTTCAAAAGCATCCGATAAAGGCGCTTAATTTTAATCGCTAATAACTGTCCAAAAAAAGTAAATAAATAAAAATTAAAAAAATAAGTCGGTTAATAGTTAATAAAATATAACAAGCTATCGTTTATTTAGTTATTATTACTTAGTATGCACATACATATGTATGTAATGACCTGACTTATTTTTCTTTTAACTTTTATTTATTTATTATTTTTAGCTTTGTGTGCGCTGAGTGGTGATGCTGCCCCTAATAGGTATATGATCTAAGTACTTGCTACTAAGTAATAGCAAAGAAAATTTTAATTTTTAATATAGACAAACAAAATGATACATTTTTTAAGCCTTCGGGAACTGCCTAATGATAAAAAAGTGTATTCTACATCCTATTTGGGGCAGATATAATACATGATACATTATACAAAAAAAATTAGGTCCGTGACATAAGACATAACATCTTCTTTGTGAGAGAGAATTGGATATGTCAAAAATTTACATTACACTTACAACTAGTCTGGGTGTATTTTTAAAATTCCTGCAACATCAACATATACTTTTAATTATCCCGTAGAGATTCATTTTGACCATGCGAAAAAATTAATTTTTGTGCAGTAATTGACTCGCATAGAAGAACTTATCGCGAATGCACTGTTATGCGTTTATCCGATGCACGATCAAAAATGAAACAACAAAATTTGTTCGCCGATTTAATGGTGTGATTTATAGATGGGAGATTGAAAATATGAAATTGCATATAGGGTAGAGGAATGAAGGGCTGGTTTTATGGTTTCAATTAAAAGATACGCCAATGGATATACGGCTTTACATCATTTAATCCAATATTTTGACTGCTGATAGGGTGCGCGCTCTGTTACATCATAAAAACAATTGTTTCAAAGGGGCCTGTTATTTTTCTGCCCATCAGCTTTCGTTATTGAATTTACTTTATTGTTCGTCTGCTAATTTATCAGACTATTAGAATTTGCATCAAAAAATTAGTTTGACTATATTTACATTACAAATCCGCTAAAATTTTTATTAAATAATATTATTTTATAAAATAATTTGCGACATGAGACAAGTCCGGATAAAAGAAAACAAACCCCTTTTTCTTTCTCTCTTTCGACTTGTCTAATTTTATTCGTTATAAAAATATAATTTGGCTAAATATACAGGGTGTTCCAGAGTAATATAATGTTCCTTAAGGGTAGTAATCCTTAGAGAATTTAAAAAAGATAGAATAAAGTTATATCCTAAACCCCATGACTTTTGAGCAGCAAGGTATTAAATTCTTAAGAAAAAAATAATTTCTTCATTATAGCTTTAATAACTTGCTAGATATGTTAATAAAATTTTGCATACAGCCTCTGAGTATCAACAGCCATTTTTTGATGTGTACAGAAACGTATACTAATTTTATTTGAAAAATATTATATACGCCACTGTTTTTTCGTAAAAAAGCTATTTTTATAATCCCAATTTATTTTAGGGCAAATTTGATTTCTTGACTTTTTTGTCCGACATGTGATTTTCGCAAAAAAATTTTTAAGCATAGTCAATCAAAATAATAATCAATTTAAGTATTTCATAAACATGTGTAAATTATGTTATATTACTATTACGAAGTTCAGCGGTACGTTAATATTAAATAGTTTTTTAGAAGCTTATACAGGGTCCCCCAAATCTTGTTCTTAAGATTTTAACACCCTGTAGCTTAAAAGTAAAGGAGACATAGATTTATTTAAACTTTTTTAATTAAAATTATCCAAGGATTAACACCCTTAAGGATCAGCATCTTAGTCTGTAACACCCTGTACATTGAGTTCTAAATTGGTTATAGCAGTATTGAAATCTTGCAAACCATAAGCGGTAGAAAACCGTTTAAATGAGGATAATTTATATTTGTAATTTAACGCCGTTTTGCTTTTAATTTTATTTAAAACTAGCTCTTGCCCGCGGCTTCTGCACGCGTTAAATTCGAAGTAAAACAATTCCCCTTCCCGCAAAAAATGTGTTTATTTACGACTTTACATTACAAAACTTGAAATTACAAGTGGTTCTTCAATATATTAAGCATGTTATTATACATATAAACCTTATTCTTGAATCAGTTTATCAATAACAAAAACGGCAGCAAAATCGGTCGAGTAGTTTTAAAGATCTAAGCATACATATATACGTATACAGACATAGGAACAGACGCGAAAAGCGACTTTGCTTTATACTGTGCTACATGTATGAAAACCGCTGTTACATGTTTTAAACACCCATTTTTTTCGTCATAGATAATAATTAGGTAAACACACTTCTTATAGTTTTTAAGATTCAAAAAAATTTTAAAAATAAAAAATAGAAGGGGTCTTTAAAAATGCCGCTTTTTGGTAATCTTAAAACATTATATAAACAACTAGCTATGATTCCCGGCTTCGCTCAGGAGTTGATATGAAAAATTTAATTAATTTTATAGCGTCAACAACACGTGGTTATTATGCTGTTAAAATGTAGCTTATATGACACGTTCGTAGATTTACCATAGCAGCGCCATCTATTGATTACTTACTCAACCCAGTCGAACAGACAAATAATTAGCAATAAATTAAAATTGCGACTATAATTTGAGATTTAAACTATCCTATCTCTCAAGTTGGATCGAACTGCACATGGTGTGAGAATTTTATTATAATCGGTTAAGTGGTTTAGGAGTCCATTGAGGACAAACATTGTGACACGAGATTTATATATATTAAGATATATCTTATGGTTTTTGTGAACCCAATACTGTAATAACTAATATTGGACGCACTGTATGCATGCAGAAGTGATTCTTAAACATTAAATTTACTAACTTGTAATACTTTCATTAATTTTAAGAAATTTAAACAATGATTTTAAATTTATAGAAAAGTGAAATAAAACTGTATTTACTGATTTTAAAAATATATCAATAAACATATAAAAATAAGCTTACTAAATAAAAAACGAAACCTACCTATAGGTACTTTATATACTGGGTGTTCATAAAGAAGTATAATACTACGTATTTTTTTAATTTTTTAATTTTACTGTTACTAAATTGTACTAGTATGAGTAAAGCACAAAAGTGCATATTTGAAATCTTCGGGTCCAACCGAAAATGCAAAAAGCAAAACTTAAAATGTTTGGAAAGGACCTCCTAATATATTTATTATTTTTACTTTTCTTTTTTTTTCCTTAAATTAAAAGCCAAATTTTTTATAATATATTTTTTTTATCTTGGAAAGAACACGAAAGAATTTAAAACTAGGCAGTTATTTGTAACTTTATATGCTTTTTAAAAATCACCTAGGTTTTGATTTAAAAACATTTTTCAAATTTGAGATTTGGTATTTTTTTATAGAATAGGACACAACTAATAATAGCAGTCGACAAGTCCTGGATATTTTTAAAATAAAACCTATTAATTTTTTCGTTACTTTTTGTAGATTACAAAATTTTGTGTTCAGTTTAAATTTTAGTTTCATTAAAATTGCTTTTAACTTTTGTTTTTAAGATTATGTGAAAACAATATTTTAACTATAACGCAAATTAATTAGACTATTTAATATTAAAAATATTTATTATTTCTATCAAATAAAAACAGTGTTACTTTCAAATATATTTTTCAAATTTTTTCTACGTCTATAACCATTTTCTCAAGCAATATCAAAAGATATTCGCTCGTACAAGATTGGACCGTATGCCGAGATGATGCTCCATGTTCTTGTTAGAGCGAGAATAGTGAACACTTTCTTGTAAATCATGGAGAAAATCGATAAAATCTCCATTGTGGAACTGCAGCTCGTCGATTTATACGCCTTTTACTGATCTGGATTTTTTTTCAGTATTTATGGGTATTATATATCAAAAAATACATAAAATACATTTATTTTGACTAATGACAATTTTATAAAACATATTTTTATTTTCTATATTGACTTAAAGTAGCGAAAAACTACAAAAATTAGAAATTTATTTTGAAAATTTAACGAAGTAATACAGGCAAAATTAAACTTTTTTAAAGTATGTTACATAGTTTAAAAAGTGGGGTACTGCTTCCCCAGATACGCCATTGAGAAAGATGTGACAAACCTAAATCAGTAAAATATAAAAATACTTGTTGCAAATTTTTAACTCGCACATAACAAAAATAACTCGTTATTAATTTTTTACAATTAATTATTATTTAAAACAAATACCTACCAACCAACACAAATTACAGAAACAAACCTATTTTCTATAAAAAGTTCTGCTTGGTCTAAAACCTAAAATTCAATCATCAGATATTAATTTTTTGCAGTGGTAGACGAGGTCTGTCGAAAAATGTGAATTTTGTACTTTTCCCTTGAGCAAAATTCACATTTTTCGACAAACCCCGTATACCACTACAAATAATTAATATATTATGATTACATTATGGATTTTAAACCATGCAGGACTTTTATAAGAAATAACTTTTTTCGTAAAATCAATAATAAAAAGTTTCCCAGATGGGGCGAGCTTAAGTAGACACGCTGTATATTTTTTAAATTTTAGTCATTATCTGTAGTCTGTTAAAAATATTTTAATAGGTTATATAACTTAACTTAAATTGGCTACCAGAAATTCTGTCCATTTTATATCTAGAATACTTAGTTTCTTTGTTGCAAAGAAAGTCTGACAATAGTAATTTTTTACTTATATAAGCGGCCAAGTTCAACAAAATATGGATTAGTTAAATTTTGCAGTAGTTACCTTCGATAACAAGTTTATATAGTCATAAAGGAGCTTGAATTTCTCCTCTATGTAAAAAAAACTTCTAATTTAAATATTTTACCCATATCTGCAGAATGACGGCTTTTAAAACTCTTTATTCATGATTTAATACAAAGAATAATAAATCGCTCTAATAATTATTCATTTATAACAAGAAAGCTTTTCTTTCCTAATTACCGATGAGCTATTATGCACCAAGTTTTTAATGCGCATTAGCCAAATGCGAATTTCAATAAAACGCATGTGTTAACTCTCTTAACACGTTCGCGGACAGAGCGGCATATGCCGCGCGAAGTGCTGGGACAAGACGGTATATATCCCGACCAAATACTAAAGCTATTATGGGTTAAATGCGTGGTTTGCCGTCAATTTTGCGTATGAGTTCTAATCGATTGATGCTAACTGTCCCAGGAGAAAACATACAATTGCCTAAAGTGTCCGTGCATACATTCTGGTGACCCAAATCTAACAATTTTGTGAATTGTGTTTTTGGTCGTGGCTTTTTCTGGGTGTACCGTTTTCAACTACTGTCCGCGAACATATTAAACCTTTTTAAATAACTTAATTTGCATAAAGCCGGCTACAGATGACATGCCAAGGCTTGGCAAATGTCCGCTTATTCAAACGTTCCCGCATCGTGTGTATGCAAAACATATGGCAAAGCAAAGCCAAGGTTGGGATGCGGGAACGTTTGAACGAGCGGACATTTGCCAAGCCTTAGCACGTCTTCTGTAGCAGGCTTTACAATACCAATATATTGTACCATAACAATTAATGTAATGCGAATTACGACTTTCAAAACGGTTTGTGAGCATTTACACATGAGTTTTATTCAAATTCGCATTTGGCTAAAGCGCATTATAGCGCTCGTGTAAACTTAGTAATGGATGTGCTTCTTTCTTATTTTTTACTGCTGCTTATCCGAGAAATTGGTAAATTTATCTAGCGACTTTTAATAGATTAACACAAACGTTTCATATTTGAAATCTTGACGGTCTCGAGCAGTCAACAAATCGGAGCGTTTCCGCCCATGCATATTTAAAAAGCATGGCTAAATACGATACCGGCTTACCAACCTTCACGGCCAGGGGCGGAACTGGGATTTTCAAATTTTATCTAAAAATTGAGTCATGGGACCCACACCAAATTTATATCAAATGCTATTGATGCTAAGAGAAACATTTTGATGAGGAAAAAAAGTAAGTTTTTCGGTTAGTTCTGGTTAGTTCTGGTTAGCCTTCCCAGGGAAAATCAAAACTTTTAAAGGCAAATTTTCTCTCTATTTGTATTTTTTTCGTAATTTTGATCATATTTTATCGACAAATTTCAAATTTTGCAGAAATATCTTCCTTTTTCTTGTAAATGGAGTCATTTAAAAGTCTCGCATAAAAAATTGTGAGTGAAAAAAATTCAACTGGCTATAGTTTTTTGACAAATATAGATATTATTATCAAATTTAATATTGGTTGATAACATTAAATTAAATTCCCCAAAAAAAATACCTTTAAAAGTTGTGTTTTTGTCTGATGGGGCTTACCAAAAAAGTACCTGTTTTTCGCAAACTCCAAAATAAAAAATTTCTTAACCAAAGTATTCCTCTTTAGGACAATAGTAATAGGTATATGTTTGGTGTTGGTCCCGTGTCTCATTTTTTAGATAAAACAAAAATTAAAATCCTAGTTGCGCGCCTGCCTTCACCGTGACCGTTTGGCGCACGAGGGTCTGCCTTCTGTAAAGATGGGTAATAACTGGTACACACATGTACCCAGAGCTGGATTTAAGAGAGGACAGGCGGGGATATTGCCCCAGGGCCTTCATAGTAAATTTAATTAAAAGTGTAAAAGTTGTAATGGGAGGCGTTCTTTTTGCTGTTCATAATGCTTTGGGAACCATACTTTCACTTCGTAGGTACATACTGGGTTGGTAAAAAGTACCGCAACTTTTAAATACATTTAACAAATTTACTATCTATGGTGTTTTGGACATGTGGAATTAAATAGTGTTATTAGCAATGTTTCCAAATTTCCCAGTTTGTATTGTATTGCATTAAATTGGGCGGATGAAATTTAGTAATTTTCTTAATTTTCAAAATTCTTTGGTTATTAGTTGTCAAGATATGATACACTACACTTTTAGCAAAAAGTAATTTAGCGCCTTAATATCTTTCAAACCGTTTAAGTTATGTTTACAAAATTTGGTATTTAGAGGTTTTTCGGCATGCCTAATTGATCAGTGATATCAGCATCGTTGCCAAGGTTTAATAAAATTACGGTGTTGTCATATTTTTGTAACGGGTTAGGATTAAATTCGATTTAAAATTCGAAACATTGCTAAAGTTGGCACGCTCTTTTTATTGCAATTAAAATTAAAAAGGCAATTCATTAAAAATGCCAAAAATATTACATGTAACGCGAATATGGAAAATCCGGCAACAGTAACTCTTTAATTCTACTTGTCCAGAAACACTTAAATGCAGAAATTTGTTAACGCAGTTTTTTTTATCTTTGGACAAACCACGAAGGCTAAAAGCCTAAATACTAACGTACCGTGGGTGTCTTAAGCGAGGTAAGAGAGAGTTTGTTGACACGGGACTTAAATACTTGAAGATTTGGGGGAAGGAAAGACCTCCGCGGACAGCAGGTTCCACAGCCTAGAAACTCTAGGGATAAAAGAACGAACAAAGTGGGAAGTTCGGGGCCTGTCCAGTTGGACCGTATAGGGATGCATACGCGCGGAACCACGAGTTTCTCTGTTGGGAACCGTAAGTGGAGAAACTATACTGGACAATTCCTCAGAGCAGAAGCCATGAAAGTACCTATAAAAAAGCGATAAATCCCCCACAGCTCGACGATGTGCAAGAGAGGGAAGCCTTTCTGTAAGTGACGGATCATTAATGAGACGAATAGCTCTTTTTGAATAGAATCAAGAATGCTTAGGGTTGTGGGGGACGCCATGCCCCAGATATGAGAACAATATTCCAAGGGAGGTCGGATTTGGGACACATATAAAGTGTATAAATTAGAAGGGGAAAAATACTTTTGGCTCGAAAGAGAAATCCAAGCTTTTTGAAGCTGCCGTGGCTATAGATACAATGTATTTATGCCAGTTAAGGTTACTTTCAAATGTCACGCCCACAAGATTAAAGGTGTCTTTGCTCTGTAAAACTTGGCCGCTCATAAGTAGAGGATGAGCATTTGATGACTCTTTTCGCGACAAGGAACATGATTGTGTTTTGGATGCATTAAAATGGACGAGATTTTTAGCGCTCCAATCCAATATTAAATTAAGATCCTGCGAAAGAGATATCTGCATCGCTCTGCGTTTGTTTTCCAAGTCAGGTTTAGTAATGGGTTTAGGAACCTGAAAACTGGAGTGAAGGGTACTATCGTCGGCGAAACTATGAATGGAATTAATTGTGGACGAGAGAAGGTCGTTGATGTCGAGAAGAAACAATGTTGGTGCCAGGACTGAGCCCTGAGGGACTCCAGTCCACATATACTGATATACGACGATCAGATAGATAACTAGAGAGCCAAGTACAGAGTTTAGTTGAAAGACCATAGGAGGGAAATTTATTAAGAAGTGCGGCATGCCAGACCTGGTCAAAAGCTTTGGAACCTAGAAACTCAAGAGACTTATTCCAGCAGTGTGATACGAAGAAAAGAAGATCTGCTGTAGATCTTTGTGGCGAAATCCATACTGCCTGTCAAATTTTGTGTTTTTCTACGTACTTAAGAATTTGTGAATTAATTAGTTTTTCCATTACTTTACAAAGAACTGAGAGAATTGAAATTGGTCTATAGTTAGATGGAAGAGATTTAGATCCTTTCTTGGGAATAGGTTGAACACGTGCAGCTTTCCAGCTTTCCGGAAAGATACCTGTGTCGTAAGAAATTCAAAAGAGCCGAGTTAAGATTGCTGCAAGTTCTGGAGCACATTTTTTTAAAACGATTGCTGGTATGCCATCTAGCCCAGACAATTTCTTGGTGTTAAGGAAAGAAAGGATACGCTTAATGTGTTTTACCTTAAAAATAATATCGGGCATTTTATGAGGAACTGGGGTAACGGCTGAAATTGGATGATTAACGGGAGGGTCAAGGGTTGAATTGGCAGCAAATTGTTTAGCAAATAATTCTGCCTTTCCTTTAGCGGTAGAAACAATTTCATCTTCCAAAGCTAGTGGCGGAAAAGAACTGGTAAAAAAATTCCTACTTATGTTTTTCGCAAAGTTTAAGCGGTTTTAGAGATATTTAAGCGCATTTTAACTTTTTAACCAAAATGTGTGAAATATCATACCAGCTAGTAAGAATGGAATTTTAAAAATTTGTGGACTTATTAAATTTGGCCTCTACAATTTTTTGCAATGAAAACAAAGGGGCATGTCATTTCAAAAACTGAAAAAAGATACGTGTAGCACAATACAGGGAAATCTGGTAACGGTGCCGATATCACCTTCCAGATTTAAAATTTGGTAAATGTGGTTTTAGCGGTGTTGAAAATACTTAAGAGTTGCCGTACTTTTTATTAACCCAGTATACCGGATCAGCTAAATAACTTAACACATAGGCAATGTGAGGAAAAAATACAGTTTACCGTGAATACCCGCATGTAAACATTTCTGATTGGATGAGTCACGTACATCCTTTTTGTTACTTTACTGGTCGATATCCCAATACCTATTTGCTTAACCAGTATAGTTTATACAGTGATGTCATTACTTATTTATATTACTTATTATTATTTTTCTTTATACAAAATTTTCAGAGGGCCCCCACAGGCTTATGGCCCCAGGGCCTCCATACCTCTAAATTTGGCCCTGCATGTGAAACAATTTATTTCGAGCCAGTTATAACCATTTGTATCCATCCAGATCAGTGGGCTAGTGTGAGATGGTACGGAACTTACCTTACGTACTTTTTATGCAAAATAATATATTCTTCTAGACAAGAAAATATTTCTCTTTGTACCCTCCTACAGATTGTTATAATTTTATTAACAAAAATTAAAGAGCTTAAACGAATTGCAGGTAGATAATTGATATAAAATGATTTTTATTTGTATGCATATTAACTGTTTGCCCTTCTGTAAATAAAACCAATAGGTTCTTTGAAAAAAAATGAAATTTAATGATAATACTATAATGTTTATATCTATTTTAGCTCATCTTTTTATAGCTGCCATATGTTAAACGTAAACATGATAATAGAAAATAAAGATTAGCTATAAAGAGATGTTCATTTTATAATGGACATTAAATCAATTAAATACTGAAAGTTTATTATTATTTATTTTTTAATCTTTATTACAACTCGTTGTCTGCCATCTGCTTTTGCAGTTGCATTTACTGCAAGGTAAAGAATGAATATTCAACACAAATCTGTACTGAAAAGTACAATATTATTATTAACTTACAATTAGGGATATAATATCATTAGCCCTGATTACTTTAACAACAAGGAGTTTAGGTAAATAAATTTAAATTTATACACAAGCTGACTAAGTATTCGACTTATTCCGTAAAAGTGTTTATACTGCAGGCCATTTAAAAGAAATTGTTCCCCAAAAACTGAGCAGTAAACGGTTTCTGAGATATTGGCGTTTTAAGATTTTTTAAAAATGTTTTGCATTCTATCAAAAATTTAAAATGCTCTAGGTCAAGAAAAATATCTACTTTCACACTTTTCTTTTGTAGTGTTGGTGAATTTTGTGATCAGTGACGTGCCCAAAATAATGTGTCGAGTGCCATTGGTTCGCTATCCCTGCTCTAGGTATATACAAAATAATTAAAAAACATATATTTATTTATAATCTCTAACGCCCTTTTAAGTCTTAGATTTAAACAATTTTTATAGCTCCCCAGCTTTTAACAAAGTTTTGATTGAGTGTCGAGAAACTGAATTAATTTTTTTTTTTTTGATCAGTGGGCAAACAATTTTTAAAATCTAAACGCCGATATCTCGGAATTTAGTCAGTTCCAACAACCAGTAGGTAAGAAACAATTTGTTGCAAATAGCCAGTAGTTTTACCACTTTAAAGAAAAAAAAGTCAAGTTATTTGTGACCCTGTATATACTTAGCTTTAGGCAAAAATCATGGCGTAGAAAATGCAGTACATCCGAGTAGGGGAGGTCCGGGAAGCACCCTAAGCAAATTGGGATACTGTAAAGTAATAATAACATATAGGTCTGTATTAAAAAGGCGTTAATTGCTCAAATCTATTGTTTATAATAAGGTATGCTTAATTTTTGGATAAGTAAACGTTTTAAGTAAAAAACTTTACAGTTTTAAGGCCCCTTCCAATGAACGGAAATGCACGATAGGTTGGATAACGCTGCCTATCTAGGGTAGACACGGTCGTCCGCCGATTAAGATATTTTTCACCATAAAATGAAACATAATTAAATAAATTAAACCATATAACTTGCATCTAATATTAAACATAAGTCCTAGGCATTCAGATTCTTTTAAATAATAAACTTAACCGGGGTATACACGATCATGCAAAACTGTCACATCTGCCAAAAAAGCCAAAGCTCGCGCGCAAATTTGACCGTGTGCATTAAAAAACTGCCACATCCGGCTTGGCATGCGACTCGATGGCCGCGTTTGATTTTTCGTGGCGCACGTCGTGCAAACTTGTGCATGTGTAAGACACGTCAGTTAACGTTTTAGTTTAGGGACGTCGTTTACGAGGTTATATTGTTGGTTTTGAGTTAACAAAATGGCTTTTTGGCCCTAGGAAGATGTAATGCGTGATTTTATAGATCTGTACCAACGTTAACGATGCTTTTGGAAAGTTAAAAGTAATAAATACTTTGACAAAAATAAAAAAATCTTTTCGCTGAATCACGCTTATGTTAAAGTTGATCACGCCACCAGCTGCCAAAACTGACGCAGAACGGACAGGTACATCTGAATCGTGTGTATCAAAAGCTTTATTTAACATTTGGTTTCATGCAAGTACCTTTCAGGTTTGCATGACCGTGTTTACCCCGGTTTATAGGCATAAGATTAAAAGGTACAACCCAACATAAAAAAATAAAATATTTTTATCGTATTTTTATAAAAAATATGATGAAAAAATATATTGTTGTTACTATTAACAAAATTTTAAATATCTACACAGCTAAATAACAAATATGTCGTTTGGTGCCACCCTTCTCTGGGCGGTATTACCCGATAACGCATTTTTTTTTAACATCGCAATTTTCTTGAAAACCCTATAAAACATATTGTGTTAATAATGCATAATAAAATACAATGACGACTAAAGAATTAAAAGCTGTTTCGCGGAGAGTAAATAAGCTAAGTTAGCTTTTTGGTTTTAATGTTTGTATTAAGTAATAGATATCGGATCGATTAGAGGAATAGTTTAGACGGTGGACGGGGTTACCGTTAAGCGGGCCTTCCCGGACCGGATAAGTACCCATTTTTTTTAACTTTGATTTTATAAGAATATTAATAAGGGTTGATACCTTTTCGTTGACCTTGAATGGTCTAGCGAAAACTAAACAAAATATAACAAGTCTGATTGCACAATCCCTATTTATATTTTTGAAACAAATTTAATAGTGAAAGTAAATCATGGCTAACTAGATTCATTTGGAAAATAAAAAGTGTTTTTCAAATGTTGTCAGTTTGGCTAAGCACTTGTAACTGGCTTAATATTATAGATAGAAAAAAAATGTAAATAGAAAAGTTTTAGGGATTTTTGTTTAGAGTTCAGTGGCGTACCGATATTTTTTTAATTTAATTTTAATTTAAAGTTATGACACAAAGTTGGGTTTTTTAAAGGAACACACTGTAGATATATTTTATTATCAGTTAAAAAGTCGTCTTAAAACCTGTAAGAAATACCACATTTAATATATTTATTTTTAATAGTTTTTGAATTATGGCCATCATCAGGATGGACCCTGTATATTATTTTACCTTTGAATAGAAATTTTAGAGAGGTTTAACAAAATATTACATTTAATATATTTATCTTTTATAGTTTTAAAATATGACCATATAAACCTAAAAAATCGTAGATATACGCACTAAGAATTTGAAGCTCATTTTTCCGAAACTGTTAGGGAATATTATTTTAAATATGGTACATTTTTAAAGGTTTTAAAAATTTCTTCTTAATAGTAATAAAATAGACAAGGTGTTTTATTTAAAAAATGCCATTTTATTATCGAACCCCTGACGATGGCTATATTTTCGAAACTATGACAAATTAAATATATTAAGTATAGTATTTTTTAACTGCTTACCTTTCTATTGGTAACAAAATATACAGGGTGTTTCAATAAAAAACCTAGCATTGTGTTGTAACTAAAAAATAAAAATTAATGGAAAAATATAGGTACGCCACTAAATTCTACGTAAAAATCTCTAAAACTCTTTCATCCATTTTTTTCTATCTCTAATATTAAGCTAGTTACAAGTGCCTGGCCAAATTGACAAAATTTAAAAAACACTTTGTATCTTTAAAACGAATCAAGTTAGCCAAGATTTACTATTACCATTAATTTTTTTTAAAAATTGAAATTAAGATTGCGCAATTAGATTTGTTCTAACTCTTTAGTTTTTGCTATACCCTGCAAGGTCAACGAAAAGTTGCCACCCTGTACAAAATTGTTATAGGTAAACGGAGTTTATTAAAAAAAACTAAGAATAGGATAAAAATGTTGTTTACTTATCAAAATCAGTAAAAGTTTTAAAAAGTGGATTTGAAAAAATCTAAAATTTTAGGATTTCTTTCCTAAAAACCTCTAAGTAACCAGTGTGGTTGTGGTGGTACTTGTGGATATTTGGAAAATAATACGTAGATTTAATAAGTATAAAGATCATTGGGGTAATTTGGTTTAGTTCTAGAGTAATTTTTGTGGAAAAAAGAATATAATTAATATTTTAAAAGCATTTTCTTATGATATAAACAATTTCTCATGCAAGTACAGTTAAAATCATACTTTAGAACTATTAAATCAGGATGATTGATATTAACCCTTTTTACAATTTTATGTTCGTATCATGTTCAAACAGCAGATTTCTAGGAATCTCCTAGACTAATATTGTTATGTCTGTAAGATACCATAGTAAAGAAGCCAGATGTCTATATAATAATCTATATATGCTGACAACGCAGGATGTAGCGTATGATGGGCCTCGCGGGACAGATAAGGCCCGAACAAATTCAATAATGCACCTATATAGTCTCTTTTGTTCTTGCCCAAATCCATAGTCGGAGAATATTTCAAAATTGTTATCGCAAGATTATAAGCATTTTTCCTATATTGAAAAAATGATTTCCATAGCGGGTTTTTTAGGATGTACAGAGTATTATAAAAACAGTTAGGCATAACAAATAAATTCTTAAATAAAGAAAGTGTTATACCGGCTCAACACTCGCAGCGAGAAAGTCCGCTAAAGCCAAAAATCGCGAGAGGGATGACTTTGCAATCTATTGGTGTAGACGTACGCAGGTAAAACAAATTAGGATTACTAAATTCCTAGGCGTCACAAACTTCATTACGGGGCGGACGCCAAGATACAATTGAATAATTCCAATAATTTGTTATTATTATATTAACGGATGCTTGTTGTAAATAATTTATTTAATTATTTATAAGTTGTGGTTACTTCTGATCAGTTCTAGTTAGTTAATTTTAGTTACTTAACTAATTTAACAATATGCAAGTCTTTTTTATTTTTTTTGTTGGCCATTATGACAAGCTCAAAAAAATAGTAATAAAACAGTTAAAATTTTAAAGCAGCGTGCCATGATTTTTGCCATCCAGGAACACGACAATGTACATACGATTCGTACATCTGTCTAAAAAAATAGTTTTACATTTTGAAATCCGGAACTTATGGTACCTTATCTTAGGCTTTATACAATCTTTCCTAAGTTCCCAAAGGCAAGAAAATAGGCCTTAAGTTCTGCATTGTTTTTTGGCCGTATACAAGCTTCTTTTCTAGAGTATTGAAAATTTTCTACATTCTCTTGTTTGCCTTTAAAATGATCCCTTGCTTACAAAAAATCTTTTTCTTTTGTTCATCGAAGTGCTGTATCTGGATCTATTACTTTTTCATAACTACTTCTACGACTTTTGTCTCAAGGTTATTAGCTAGTATATCGTATCAGCTATTTTTATAAGTTTATCGGCCAGTAATGCAATAACAAAACAAGCACTATTATTGACCCAATCCCAAATGTTTACATGCCTATAGACTATCTTTGTTCCACACATTTCCTATTAACGATTTCATTTAGCTGATTTGGTATGATTCCTTCTTCTGCAACTCTCAAAAGTGACCCATTGTGGCACACTATTGCATCCATATACAGTTCATCTTAAAAGGCTTAAATGAATTTATGCGGTGCTCTATTAAAAAAATATAAGGGTTTGTTTATGGTGGAGAAGATAAACGATAAGAGCGGCGCGGTGCGACAACAACAGCTTTATGTTACAGTAATAAATAGTTGCTTTCTTCATGCCGCGCTACTCTCATTGCAAGATGATCAAAAAAAAATATATCCAACTCTTGAATATTTATAACTAAATTATCATAAATCTTTTTAATTATAGAGTCCAAAACTGCTAAATAACTACTTAGACATACTATGTTTGCCTAAGTTAATTCAGTATCTAGTTTTAAAATGTTCCATTAAACAATTTACTATCAATTATCAGTTGTACTTGATCTAAATATTAATTGAGAAATTAGAAATTTAAATTTTACATCAGATGGCACTGAGATAGGTAAATATTTTCGTCATAAATTTTTTAAAAGTAAAATTGTTTTTACCTTTTTATAATCATTGAACGGTCCACGAAGGCTAAACTCCAGGTATTATGGTACCGTGGGTGCTTAAGTAAGAAACAAGACACAAGATTTAAAGATTAGAGACATTACAGCTTAGACACTCTAAATATGAACTAACCACAACTAATTAAGTGAATAGTTTAGGGCCTATCCAGTTTGATTGTAACGGGATACATAAATGTGAAACTCTGTGTAACTTGATTAAAGGCCGTTAGGAAAGACAACATTTCGTCTAGTACCGCGTCGAGCCTTCACAATAGCTATAAAAAACGGCACCATACAAGCGCGTCAATGGGCCATACCTAAAAGCTTACTTGTAAGAGGCTAAAATTTTTATAATGACATAAAGGATTACAGGTAAATAGCTGCAACACTAAAAGAAAAAAAAATATATTTTAATACCACATGCTATATCCACTGCATTGGAACACAATCTTCTTGTTCCTTTTTGCATCACACGCGATATTTTCGGCAAAAATATTGCCAATATAAACCCAAATATAACCATAAATAAAAATGATGGCTCCGATATATTTTTCATATGCACGTTAGATGCTATAAAAGATGTGTTCGACATAGAAACGTGTATTAAATATTTTGGCATTGGATTTCCGATAGATAATACTCGTGTTTAACATAAAAATGATTAATGGTATCATATCGTATGTAACATTACCTTTTAACGGCTTTGTAATGCATGGTACTAACCTTTAACGTTTAGTACACTAAAAAGCATTGTAAAACGATAATTTTGCCATTTAAGTAAGAGGGTGTAAAATATCTATTTTAAATTGGTAATAAACAGAATTTTATTTATTAATATAGAATAAAAAGTTATTTTTTAGATCTGGTTGTTTTATTCATACAAAATGTTCTGATCAGGTGATACCTTTTAAACAGGGTGATTCTTGAACACACGCATAAACTTAGAATTATTGCTAAGGACACACAATGACTAATAATAAAAAGATCGTGTACTATTTTTTGTTAAAGAATAAAATCATCTGAATTTTGTATTTTTGAAAAAGCTAAACAAACAAATGTGATAATGTTTGGTATGCCTATTAGTAGAGGAAAGGGACCAAAGATGGAAAACCATTTTGTTTTTTACACATATTTTGAAAAATATATGTAAATAAAAAACTTTTTGTAGTAATTATTTACAATCATATATTTGTCCCTTATTTTTTGAAAATTTTTAGTTACGCCCATTTACTGCAATCAAAAAATGATGAGGGTAGCCAAATATGGAATAGGTACCCCAAATATGGAATACTTTAAACAGTAGACTGGGTCAAAAAATCGACTTTTATTATTTTTTTAAATATATTTAAAATAATTAATATTATAAATTAGAGGTCCCTTTTCTTCAATTTAGTATAGTAGTATTTTTCAAAATGCTTAAAAAGTTATGAGAAAGCACCAAAACAAAACGTTACTACAGCGACAAGAGGGCTTGCTCTATTGGCGTGTTACCACTTCCACTCGCGAATAGACATTAAAAAAGAGACAAACCCCTCTAATTCCGTGTGTGAGTTTCCGTTTAAGAGAAATGCAGGTATTCCATATTAGGGACACTATTCTATATTTGGTCGCTTTCCTCTACTGTGTTATAAGTTGTGATTGGTGATTGTACGTGCGCTTATTTTTACCCAATAAAAAATAAAACTTTGCTTCTTATAATTTAACCAAATTATTCCGACACAAAAAAATTGTATCTTACATAATTTTCCTATTTTCCGTTATTAGTAATTTGTCCTCAAAATTCACGTTTTTTTTTAATTTAAAATAATTTATTATTACCCTCATTAAAAATATTTTACTGTGTACGTTAAATATTTCTTTTTTATAGGGCAGGACCCAGAATTGGTTGTCTTAGTTGTTTTGACAAATATTAAAAAATTCATAATTTAATTCAACTTTGTCGTAGAACCATTGTACACTTTAACAATACATAACGGACAGTGTAAATTCAGTGATAAAAGATCCACAGCAGATCTTTCCTTTTAGACTTTCAGATCGTGGATAAACACCAAAGTATTGCTTTTGACATATTCAAGATTTTGACCAAGTCTTGTTATGATATGCTCCTTAACAAACTTATTTTCTATGATCCTCTACAAATTTTGTTTTTGACTTTTCAATCTTTTTTCTAGTCGACGTATCGGATTTTGTAAATAGTTAATCTTCCAACTTTTACTAAGTTAATGCTGGGGCTTAGCACTGGTATCAAATCCATTCCTTCTTTAAATCAACAATCATATCTTTGTTGACGGAAGATCCTTTTATTGTAACATCATCTTGTAGGTTTTATTTTCAGATTGACCTTAACTGGCAAAAACCCATTATATCTATACCCACAGCAGCAATGTTTTTTCCCTTTAATTATGTATACTTTATATGTACACTTAATTATTTTCAATTTCAATATTTGGAATATTGTTTGCATGTAATAATGTCTTACATAACTCTTATTATCCTGACGCTATTCAAAAAGTGCCGTTCATCTGATTACTAACCTCATTCCTTCAATAAAGAATTTCTCTCTTGTCCAACGACAAACTGTATGAAATCTGTTGCGTTTTAATGAATTTTCTCTGATCTTTTCACAAATAATTGGTACCATCTGTATAAAATTTTTTTAAGCAGTCCTCAAAACCAATATGTTGTGCCACTTTTTGCAAAACAAAGTTTTCATTTCAACTTTTTTCTTTTTATAGCTTAGAGCTGTAACGGATAAAATGTTTTAATTGCTTGCAAAGTAAAACAGTCTGAGCCTGATTTATTTAATGTTTAATTTTCTTAAGATAATCTAAGGGTAAAATATAGGATTCAAACTATTTTACTCCGCGAAAAAAACCCACATTTTAAAAAATACCGGTTACAATTTGGCACCCAACGTGGAGTCAAAAGCCTAACATAAAGAATCTTCAAATAATTTCTAAGAAGAAATTCAACGTTTTTTTTGTATGTATCTGATGTTTTATATAAGGTGAGGAGGTGATCTGCAAACCGCAGTCTTTGACAAAGTCAACAAAACCAAGTTATGTATTGGATATTATATTTTAAATAGTGTTTCATCCGATAGACAACACACACGGAAAAAAAGGTTTCTTTAAAATAAAGTAAACCGCCTTAATTTAAGGATTTCTTGATTTTGATATGAGTCGAAGAAATATTTCTTTATATTTGGAAACTCCAGTTTCTAAATTTGTATCCATCAATTAAGGATTCTGCAATAAAAACAAGATATCTTCATTTTTGGATAAAGGTAATCGAAGACTTACATTAATTAAAGGAGTTTATAAAAGAAGTCATCAAATATTTTAAGTAGAGTTCAAAGGTATCTTTGTTTAAATATACCTATCATGAGCATTTAATTAGGCTTTTAGTGTATTAATTTAAAATTAGGCAGTTTTATTTTAAATTTTCTGTGTCTTTAAGTAAGCCAGCTACACATTAGAATGTGTATGTAGTAGTTTCCAATAAGGCATTAGGATTTTAAACTGAGTACATTTTAGTTGTAAATTAAAACAGTCGGGTCCTTAAGACAATTATATAAGGACTTCATTTCCTTATATTAAATTTATATTATTGTTGTTTTAAGACGGAGGTCCTTAAAACAAATACATCTATTATTTCAAAATAAGCTCATTGTACCTTTGTCACAATGTCTTTAAAAATGAGGACTTAAGTCTTCATTTTAAATTTATTCTTTCTTTACTTTATGACCGATATGCATCTTAACATTAAAAAATAATTTTTTTATTAAACTTTAAAGAAACAAACTGAAAACCACAATTTCATAAGGATGTTGTATATTTAGCTTAAGAGAAATAGTACCGCTCTTTTTAAAAAAGAAGTGACTTGTTTCAGTTATTACCAATTAAACAATTAAATAAAACAAAACCTTTTTTTTTCAAGAAAATACATATTTTTTTCCCTTCTCTTTAATCCTTAAAGAGGTGTGGTTTCCAGTTTTAAAATTTTAACTTTGGAAAAGAAATACTCTAAAAAGTTGTTTTGTCAAAGTCAGCCATAAAAAAGAAACAATAAATTTAAAATAAAGACAATAACCTCATACCTTTTTTATGCACTCTATCAACTAATAATTTAGTTTATTACATATGTAGCAACTTTTTTGTTTCATTTTTAATTACTCCTATGCGGAGGCAGGCTTCTTTACTTTTAAAAACAATTTAAATTATTTTGGAATATATTTAATTGTCTTACCCCATTTTTTCTAGGCAATATAAGGCCCGGCTGCAGTCGATTAGTTTTAAGAGTTTGAAAAACACGCAGGTGTATTTTTTTGTCACTACTAAAAGCGTAGTTATTTTAAAATATTACAAAATGGATAATAAAAGACATCAACTGTACAAAATATGTTTATTTTTAAATTAAAATCCTGAATTCAGTACCTAAAAGATATTACAAACGAAGGGTAAACTTCCGAGTAAATGAACAATATTTAAATAAAAAATCTCCTTAAATTAACGTAAACAGAACATAAACAAATATAAAATAAATTGGCATTTGTTTCCGAATGAACATACCTATACCAATGTCAATATACATATTATAATATTCTTTTAAACTATAATATTTATACTGATTTAACCATATAACCTTTAAATGTGTCTATATATTTGTTCATCTCCCAACTAATTAAAAGGTCTTTTATGTCGGCACTCACACCTTTAAAAAAAAAATCTATCACTCAACACGACTTAACCAGAACAGCAATTTGCGCATCACTTAATAAGTTATATTGTACTTGTACTCTATCGGCTTACGCGACGTAATGATACCGAGTTGATACAAAGAGACGCTTCATCGCCGCGCGATTGGTTACTTTTGGCGGAATAGTGCAATGCAGCGTTGCCAAGTTAATACCTCAGAGGACCGAATAAATAGCGAACGCTTTTTTTTTTAATGTTTAGGCAGCTTATCAGAGCTGGTATGAAGCCTAAGTTCTAGTTAGCGTGAACGCCGAGTTTTATCTAACGTCAACAATTTACGCCTTCGGATATTTCACAACACCTTTTAAATAACGCTATAATGTTACTACAAATGTTATAAAAATAACTAGTACCTCTGAAATTTCTCCGTTATGATCTTTATGATTAAGTAAAAAAATCCATATGTTTTAAAGTTTAAATATTGTAAATAATGCATATTCATTTTAAATTAAAAGTGTTAGAGGTATTTAATAATAGATGCGAGATAATATCCGAACAAAAATTAGAAATACAATGGATTTTTGTTACGCATGTTACACTATGACGTACCCGATCTGTTGGATAAATAACCTAAAGGTAAAACATAGTCTAGATATTACGATTAACCTAAAGGTAAAACATATAGTCTAGATTTTCTCCACTTACTCACTCAAAACGATCGCTAAAAAAATATTGTAACTTACTCGGGTATTAATTGACGATTAATGGTCTTAACCCTTAACGCTTTCGCTACTCTCGCGCATTTAATGGTCTCAATCATTAATTGCCCCTATAAACACCCTTGTTTGTTAAATAGGTATTAGAAAAATGTGATAAGGTTTTTATACTAGGTCCAAAAATATTAGGTAAGTTAAAGGAAAACTGATATTTAAGAAATACTCGTTTTAATTAAAAATAATGCTTTTATTTTTCCACTAATATCTAAAGGTCGTGTTAGAAAAAGAGCAAATACCTGTTATACGTACTTAAATCATAAGACTAAAAACTTAATACACGATTCGTCTTTTCGTGGGACATTTAAGCCAAAAGTGTATCTAAAAAATGTGTTTAAAGAATATTTCTTAATAGTGGGGCTTTAAACACGTTAAGAGAAACAAAACAATAATATGAGGATCATTTTCAATCGTATTTAATATTACTAGCTATAAAACGGTAGAATGCGGAACTTAATAAGACCAACAACTCCAACAGTGAGTTTAGTATATCTAAAGTGCTCAGTGCATTGTCATTATTTGTTTTCACCTTTCAGCAAAATGGTTTAATATTTCAACTCCTAGTAAAAAAAATGAAATATGTTTTTTAGGATTAAATATAAAAAATCTGCAAAAATCAAGGTAATTTGTATCTTAGCTAACGATAAAAAAGTCTTATCGTAAATAGTCAAAAATTTTTGTACATCTGACAACGCCTGCTCTAGAAAAAAGGTGGTTCTTTTGCAAAGATATGGGTTTCTTGAAATATGAATTTTTCTTGATTAATGTACTACAAGTAAGTACAATGGATGTCATAATTTGAGTACATCAGTATTTAAGATTAAAAAGTTGATTTTTTTAATTAAAGACCATTATAATAATAATTGTAGACAAGGAGATTTAGCAATAAGACTTTTAAACATTGCGTGTAATAAACAGAAATCCTCCTTTTAAATATGTTTAATATGTTGTATTAAAATCCCGACAAATTTGATACAAAAGTACGTAATTTCTATTAGTGATAGGGTATTTTAAAAGAAAATTATATAGTTTTTTACAGCAAGCCTTCCATTTTACATATTATAAAACAATAAGGCACTTTTTTAAGACATATGGTTTTAATATTAGTTAATATTTTAAGGAAATATACTTCTTAAGTAATGCGCTTTTTGATCTTAAATGCAAGTAAATTTTCTTAATATAAAACCATAAAATTTTGGAACCAGGCATTATTTTTAAACTCCTGAATTCTCTTGATTCAAGATTTTTTTTTCTGTCCAGGGGCTTTTTCGTATGGTTTTTGCAAGGAAATAAAAGCGTTTTGTTATGCCAATAAGGTCGGATGGAACACTATCTAAAAAATACCCTTACATAACTCGGTTTTGTGGATTTTGTCAAAAACTGCGGTTTGCAGATCACCTTTTTTAGGTATATTGATGCAATAAAAATATTAACAGCACTTCTGCATTTACTACTATTTAACTATTTATTTATTCTAGATCTTGATATACTGCTATTCTTAACAAGCTTCTTTCTTGATAACCTTAAAAAATCCTAAACAAATTAAATTTCTGGGTAAAACCAAATATATTAAGAAGCTACACCCCGTTTCATAATTTTAATTAAGACAACATTGTTTCTTATGCCAACAATAAACAGTTATCTCGACTATGCATCCTATATAATAGCCGACGCGGTATAATATATACGTCGGCGTCGGCGTCTCCAGCATTATAGCAGCCAACTTTGCTAATTGAAGACCCTGTTACTGAATTAGTTGTTCATTTAACGGTCTGTCATGCTACTGTACCGCAATTCTCCCAGCTTTTACTGCTTTTGCCAGCCGTCACAAATATCATGTTGCAACTACATAAACAGAGGAAAATTAGGTCGCATATGAGTCGCAGTTTTAAAAAACTGTTATAAATATTGACTTAATAAATATAACTTAACAATATTTTTATTGCATTTTTAACTATATCCATAAGAATAAAATACCATAAAAAAATCAAAATATAAATATAATTTAAAAACCTATAGCTTTTTGCTCTGGATCTGGGCTTAAATTCACAAATCAATTAAATATATATATATATATATATATATATATATATATATATATATATATATATATATATATATATATATATATATATATATATATATATATATATATATATATATATATATATATTAATAATCTTTATACTTGCATGTCCAATAGTAAAACTCTTTTCAACAAGCAAATTATTATCCATGTAGTATGTAATAATTCGTATTATCTATGCAGTATGTAATAATTCATATACACGTCGTGCCACTTTAAAAGATCTTTGTTGGTTCTGGTTGGTAGTAGTAGTAGTCACAGTTGCCTTACGTATATACGTCGTGCTAATTCAAAACGTTTATGGATAGTTTTTGTCAATACGTGGAACGAGACTGTCTCAACGAAAAAGCGTTATTTTTACTGCCGCAAATTTGTTTTAATGTAGTCGGCTGATTAGTAGTAGTGATTAGGTATTATACCTTTAACCTTTGGTAATAAATAAATACAAAAAATAAAATAGAGTAGACTGAGGCGAATCGGATCAATTTTTGTTTTAGAATATAAAAATCATACTAAAGTGTAATAAATGTAACTTTTATTGTCAAAATAGTAATCAGTTACTATTCAGCTATCCAATATACGTTTCAAAACTTAAATTGCTTATAAATTCTGTAAAATAATAACAACATAAAAACAAAAACATAACGGACAGAAATATCGGATTCGCTCCAATTCTCGGGGCGAATGGGATCATACACAACATATTCCTTATTCCATTAGGTACTATATAAACTTTGAAATCACTAAAAATATTTAGATAATGAATATTGACATTACCTTTTATTTGCAACACATAAATCCCATATATACTGGCTAACTTTTCTTCCCATATCAGCACATTTTTCGTGGCACCAATCTTCGCATGCCACACACTGAATCCAATCCTCTGATGATAGTTTAAGAATATTTTATGCGCAGTTAATACAATACCAGTCTCTTTGTTTTGCAAATAAACCATTAATTAATCAAGGCATTCCATTTAAACGTGTTTTAAAACTATTAACGATATTCTTATTTTGATCCGATTCACCCACTGATCCGATTCGCCTCGGTCTAATAAATATTGTGTACACTACTTAACTAAAAAAGTAAAGGGATATAGATGGTATTCTCACGCAAAATTCCAAACGCAAGAAGTAAACAAGAGGTTTATGTGAGTGCTCATGTGAAAAAAGTGATCCTTGTTCTAGCATTTAACTTTCCAAAGAACTTGACATTTCCAAATGAACAGTGTCTAATATTTTAAAAAGGAATATTTACGTGGATTATTAAATTAGGAACATTTTAAAAATGTTTCCAGAGGATTAAATTAAACAATTGGAGGTTTGTGAGACCTTAAGAGAAAAAACAGACCAGAACGCCGAATTTGTTTTGTTTTTAAAAAGAAATAAAATTTAGCTGAATTATTATTATTAATATTACGATGTCA
Source organism: Listronotus bonariensis (assembly GCA_014170235.1). Taxonomy (NCBI): domain Eukaryota; kingdom Metazoa; phylum Arthropoda; class Insecta; order Coleoptera; family Curculionidae; genus Listronotus; species Listronotus bonariensis. Next base: position 122,600 of record JACEGR010000796.1, read on the forward strand.
GGTAAAAACCCTTAAATAGGTTTTAATATTCACATATTCATATAAAACATTTTTAAAAATTTTGACTGTAAATCTTTTTCCTACATAAAAAAAAAAAACTAAAATATTTTTTAGGCATACAAGTGGGTCTATCAAGCCTACAGACGATGTGATAAATACATATGTACAACCTTTCCAATGTATAATATTTTACACTCATCTGGCATATTTAGCTCCGTCTATTGAATATATATTAGATGTCTGTTGACATAATTCACTTAGAAATGACAGCTAGCGCAGGATCAGGATTAAACGGCTCCTTTTATGCCGCTACGTTCAGGTCCACGCAGTTTGTTTTCGCTTCGTAAATTTTGCGATTTTGTAGAAGGCTGAAATCAATACGGAATAACATGGAAACATGGAAACAGCGGGGCTATGAATTACGCAATGACTGAGCAATGAGAATGAGAAATGTGTAAATATAAATGTAAATTTAGCAATAATCTTGTAACTTGATCGCGTAGCGGCAGATTTTATGTCTTATTTTTGCTAAAAAGTAACAGCATTTAAAAAAGGGTTATACACAGTTTTACTTTAAACTTTTAAAGTGTATTCTGAAATTAAAATTTATAGATTTCAAAACTTATTGATGTCAGAATGGGGTTCGTTGGTTGAATTTTAAGTATCTGAAAAATAAGAGTAAATTCTTTACTTATACGTATGGTAAAAGAAAAATATTTGCTCCCAGGACTATTTAAAATACTTGCTTCCTTTTAAAAATAAAGATATACAGGGTGTTTCAACTCTAGTTATACAGAAATTAACTTTGCCATTGGACAAAAAAGTAGTTTAGAATAAAACAATTTTTGTTTGGAAACACTAATTTTATTGATACTTCTGGTAAACACACAAAAAACATCTAGGATAAAACTGGTAAGTGCGATTTGTGAGATACAATATTTTCCTTCTTACCCTTTTATCGACTCTTCTTTTTCGCCGTTTTTTGGATGTGGTTTCATTTGGAACTCTATACAGTCCACTATAATACAATTTTTTTATTAATTACAGCCTAAAACATTGTCAATTATTGCTAGCTTTTAGGATAAATAGTAAATATGTATCTGAAATAAACTAAATAGCTGACCTACACATTGGTAGTTCTTACAACGAAATTAAATTAATTACTTGTTTACATAATATTTGTCACTTTGACAGTGACAGAATCAGGTCCGGATTAACCTATAAGCAAATGAAGCAAATGTTTAGGGCATCACGTTGTGGGGGCACCACAAAGGGGGTACCGTTGTTATGTTTTTAAAAAAGTTTCAGTTAGTAAAAAGGAATTGTTGTATGATTCAAAAAGGTAGTCACCCTTTTTTGCTCTTTATAATGTTGGTTAATAAAAAGAAATGTTGTAGAGGTGGTGATATTTTTTGCTCTATCAAAAATTTGGGGTTAGTGAAAAGAAATATGCATGATGTAAAAAGGTAGAGACCTTTTTTTGGTCCTCTAAAATTTTATGTCGAGAGGGGACGACAGGAGTAAACTGCTTTGGGCATCAGGAAGTCTTAATCCGCAGCACTGGACAGAATCACTAATTGACGTATAGTATATTGTACATTTTTAATGTAAAATTTCAAAAAGTTAAGTTAAAATTTGTTAAACTATAAAAGATGTTCCATTTAAAAAATTGAGAATAAATATTCTTTTTTAAGTGCACCTTGTCTATATCGGATCAGCTAATTTAAAGGTACATTTGCCAGCAATGCAATAACAAAACAAGCACTATTAGTCACCCAATCCGAAATATTTACATGCCGGTTTTTGTGTTAGTATCTTTAATTGACTGGATGATTTTGTATATTAAAACTGTCAATAAAATGTGTGTTCAGACCAACATTTTTTATTTTAAAGTTTCTTGTTGTAGATATCTTGTACAGAGCCGAAGTTATTTCGAAAAGAAATGGAGTTGGGACATCCTGTGTGATTAAATTTTAATGTTTTTTTTACTTAACATTGAAAGTTTTAAAATTTCAGGTAAAATGCCTTTCTGTTGAGAATAAATTTTTAACATATTTATGTTATCTATTTTTTTATTAGATAATAATAAAATTTAGTTATCATTGCTAAAGAAAGAGTCACATTTACAAATTTTGTAAAGGCGTTCAAAATTTCACTTTAAATATTTAGAAGCAAAAACTTCACGCTTTAGTTTAATTCGGTATCAAAATGCTACACAAATGTTGTGACCAGCAGCCCGTGTGCTGTAATTCTACTTAATTCTACCTCACTCGCACTCTGTGTTCAAGAAAACACGTTTGAAGTCGAGCAAATTGGTCGCCTATAAGCGAGGTCTCCAAACGTCTCAGTTTCTATCGGCTGAAATAATCGTGCTTGGCGACTTCAATGTTAATAATAAGGATTGGCTGGGCTCTTCAAAAACTGACCCCCAAGGCAGAGCAGCCGAAATCTTCGCAGTCAGTAACTCTGTTACCAACCTTATTATAGAACCCATCTACTTTCCTAGAGTCCCAAATCATAGTTCAAATCTCCTTGATCTCTTTCTTACTACCAACCCCGAACTCTATCAAACATCTGTCACAACTCCCCTAGGTCGCTCAGATCATGGGTTAGTTACTATATCTTACCCTGCACATCCCGAGGCAAATGAATACATGCCACCACGCACCGTATGGTACTACAACTCAGCCGACTGGGATGGCCTGAGGGACTTCTTCGCCACTCACCCCTGGAATTCCATCTGCTTTTCTTCTGGTGATCCTTCTGAAATTTGCAATCAACTGACGGAATCAATTCAATTGGGCATTAAATTGATTCCACACACCATCAAGAACCCCAAACAATCCAATAACAAACCCTGGTTTTCCAAATCTTGTGATAAAGCTAGAATTTTAAAAGTTCATGCTCACACTACAGGATCCTAGTCCAGAAAACCGACAGTCCAGCATTGAAGCAAGAAACTACTACAATCAAACAATTTCTGAAGCCTCTCGACTCCTTCGACAATCGTATTAAAAACAAAGTTCTTTCTTGCTCAAATGGCAGCAAATATTTCTGGTCCTTTGCGAAAAACTTAAGTAGAAATTTTTGTACCAGTTCTTTTTCGCCACTAGCTTTGGAAGATGAAATTGTTTCTACCGCTAAAGGAAAGGCAGAATTATTTGCTAAACAATTTGCTGCCAATTCAACCCTTGACCCTCCCGTAAACCAGCCGATTCCAGCGGTTACCCCAGTTCCTCATAAAATGCCCGATATTATTTTTAAGGTAAAACACATTAAGCGTATCCTTTCTTCCTTTAACACCAAGAAATCGTCTGGGCTGGATGGCATACCAGCAATCGTTTTAAAAAATGTGCTCCAGAACTTGCACCAATCTTAACTCGGGTCTTTCGAATTTCTTACGATACAGGTATCTTTTCGGAAAGCTGGAAAGCTGCACGTGTTCAACCTATTCCCAAGAAAGGATCTAAATACCTTCCATCTAACTATAGACCAATTTCAATTCTCTCAGTTCTTTGTAAAGTAATGGAGAAACTAATTAATTCACAAATTCTTAAGTACTTAGAAAAATACACAATTTTGCATGACAGGCAGTATGGATTTCGCCACAAAAGATCTACAGCAGATCTTCTTTCCTTCGTATCACACTGCTGGAATAAGTCTCTTGAGTTTCTAGGTAAGTCCCAGATCGTTGCTTTTGATATATCTAAAGCTTTTGACCAGGTCTGGCATGCCGCACTTCTTAATAAACTTCCCTCCTATGGTCTTTCAACTAAACTCTGTACTTAGCTCTCTAGTTATCTATCTGATCGTCGTATATCAGTTATTGTGGACGGCCATTCTTCAAGCTTTCACCAAGTCCATGCTGGAGTCCCTCAGGGCTCAGTTCTGGCACCAACATTGTTTCTTCTTCGACAATCAACGACCTTCTCTCGTCCACAACTAATTCCATTCATAGTTTCGCCGACGAGTACCCTTTACTCCAGTTTTCAGGTTCCTAAACCCATTACTAAACCTGACTTGGAAAACAAAGGCAGAGCGATGCAGATATCTCTTTCGCAGGATCTTAATTTAATATTGGATTGGGACGCTAAAAATCTCGTCCATTTTAATGCATCCAAAACACAATCATGTTTCTTGTCGCGAAAAGAGTCATCAAATACTCATCCTCCACTTATGAGCGGCCAAGTTTTACAGAGCAAATACACCTTTAATCTTGTGGGCGTCACATTTGAAAGTAACCTTAACTGGCATAAACACATTGTATCTATAGCCACGGCAGCTTCAAAAAAGCTTGGATTTCTCTTTCGAGCCAAAAGTATTTCTCCTCTTCTAATTTATACACTTTATATGTGTCCCAAATCCGACCTCCCTTGGAATATTGTTCTCATATCTGAGGCATGGCGTCCCCCACAACCCTAAGCATTCTTGATTCTATTCAAAGAAGAGCTATTCGTCTCATTAATGATCCTTCACTTACAGAAAGGCTTCCCTCTCTTGCACATCGTCGGGCTGTGGGGGATTTATCACTTTTTATAGGTACTTCCATGGCTTCTGTCCAAAGAAAAAAAAATCTTCCAAAATTTTAAAAAAGTCGTACATAACCCTAAGAAAATAGGTGTTCGTTAGTTTGCTAGGATTTATAAATGTATTTGGTTGTTTTTGTGTTATTAGAATGCAAACATTTATTTGATAGTTTTTCACAATGATAGAAAAATATAATTTTAGTTCTAGACATATGTTTACTGTACCAATGTGACCTTGATTTTTGCAAATATTCACAATTGTATAAAGCTAATTTGTTATTGAATTTTTAAGTTTAGATAAATTGGTTACATATTTTTGCTTTAATGACTTAAATTATTCACAGTAGGGAACATTGATAGCTATTTGTTTGAAAAAAGGTCATGGTAATCTTCAAAAAATTTAATTTCATAAAGAAGGGAGTATCCGATAGGCATCATAACTGCTATGCCATAGTGCCATAGTGCAAAATTGACTCCAAAAGTAAAAAAGAATAAAATTAAATAAAAAACGATTAAAACCTAACCTTTCGTTCCGTGTTAAAAAAATAAACTCAATTGCTGAACATTATTCCGTAAATCTAATTCGGAATAGCTGTAAGTGAGTCCTTTATCATCTTGTAAAGTTAAACAGAGAAGTATAAGTACACATATAGACATTTTTCGAACATTTTCGATGTTTAGTCAATTGTGACACAAAGTATCAGGAAGTGCAATTATCGACTTCTCGGGTAGAAATCTACGATAGAAAGCGAGGTGTAGAATGCTATAGAGCACGGAGTCCCGCTGCAGAGGTGTTTTATTTTGTCTATAGACTAATGCTTGAGTATATGCATAGCAGATAGCAGACTAAAAAATATGAAGATTTTTAGCTAAAGAAACCTTTCTGCAGGCTTAAGATTTCAACGTTTGAAAACAATAAAGACAAAAACCTGTTTAAAAAATAAAGTGATACGTTGGTTCGATCCGTTACGTAAAACTTATCGATGCGGTACACGTATCGTATAGCGCGGTAACGTATCCCCACCTTGGCCCGGGAGAAAAAAAAGAATATCCAAAAACAGCAAAAATACAAAAAAACTTAAAATATTGGTTAGAACACAAAACCAAAGAAAATTTGTTGGTTCCATAAAGTAGATAAGTTACGTGTGCATTGCATTAGGCCGTGCTTTTTAACTATTTTTTATTGGTCACGTATCCTCTTTTATTGTATACTGGTTAAGCAAACAGATATTGGGATATCGGCGAGTAAAGCGACAACAAAGGATGCAAAATGTTTACATGCGGGTATTCACGTTAGACTATTTCTTTTTCTTACATTGCCTATGAACGACTTTATTTGGCTGATTCTGTATAGGAATAGGTATAAATGTGCAAATTTATGGTGTTCCTTTTTGTCTCTAATAAGTATAAATAAAAAAATCAAAACTTTGAGGTCTGTCCAAGCAGACCAGATTCCAAATTGGGCATATAAAGAGTATTAAAAAAGAAGAGATACTTTTTTGCTTTAAAAAGACATTTGAGCTAGTAAATAGCTGATGTTAGTAAGCTCAAATTTTTTAAAATTGTGTACACCTACATTCTATTATTTTTTTAGAATCCAGCCAAAAAGCATAGGAAGCTTTCAATAATTAATGATGCCACAAGCAAGGTTACGAGAAAGCAATGTTTTTGAATATTATGTGATATGTCCTAGTTGTGTGTATTTAAAGGGCTTCAAATCAAAACGCAGTTTTTAATAAACACAATTTTTGGAGTTCCTCACAATTTTTAGTTCTCATGTTCTATTTATAAATTTTCAAAAGTTTTTAACCCTAATACGGTATTATTAATTATTTATATTATAACATATTTTGATTAAAAAACTTATTATTATATAACATTATTGTGTTGCATTAATAATAAAACGGGTAGTAGAAATTGTAAGATAGTCCTTAAACTTGTGTTTTATAAAAACCGTTTTTATTTATTTTTTTATTTTAAGTAATTTTTAGTTACTACCAAATAGCTAAATAATCTGATAAACCATTTCAGCAAATAAAATACAGTTTTATAAACTTAAACAAATTAATTTAATTTAATATATTTAATAAATCGAACTTCTGCTTTTTATTTATCCTGATCCTGTTAGTTTTAAAAATATTAATAGCAAGTTTTGTTTGATTTGCTCAGTTAATAACGGGAGAGCCAGATGGCGCCAAACAAACATCAAATACGTCACCGGTCATTACGCCGTAGGTGTGAGACACAATCAAGCCGAAGCTCTAACCGCATAGCTCCAGGGGTGGGAACAGGCAGGGAGGGGTGTTAAAATGTTTTGGTAAAAAGTAAATTTACGACATACTTACACTTAAAGAATCAAATTGGCAAAAATAACTTTTGACAGTTGGGAATAAAAGGGTTTAAAACAAAATATCGGATAAACTTTTTACTACCATTGGGAAGCTCCGTTTTGGATGAAATCGAGAATGCTCAGACTTGTGGAGGACGCCAATATCCAGATATAAAAATATTGTAGAGACGACGTAATTTAAGATTCCGAATATACAGGCCAGAAGGGGAAATATTTTATCCCCAAGAGAAACATTTAGGCCTTTTTAAATGCTAAGGCTATGAAGATCATATGTTCATGCCAATTAAGCTTGTTTGAGATTGGTTGTCCTGCTCATAATACCAGAGATATGCTGGTATTGCTTGCAAAGGACCTCTGGAGACAAAGTAACCTTAAAGCAGAGTTTAATTTCTTTGTGTTGGTCGGCTAAATTAGCTAAATGGATATTTTTATTCATTTTTGTCATTTTGGTTAGCAACGGTGTACTAATACACGCTACAGTTGAACTACCCACCACCACAATGTAACCTTTTTTGCTAAAAAACTTTTAAAATCGATGATACGTGGTATTAGCACTAAGCCATTAATACATGTTTTGTTAAGTGCCGTTGCCAAGTTAATCAACAAATAAAAATCCTGTTTCTCCGAGCAATTTTAATTTTTCTAGTCAAGTGTAACACATCATTCAATTTATATATTTTTTGCTTTATATGATGACGTTAAACTCCAATATGGCGTCAAAAAGAAGAAGAAAGTTGATGACAGTTCTAGAAAACCGAAACGTGCAAAACAAAATTTTACCACACTATCAAATTCTACACAAAAAGTTGCTTTATGAGTGGTTTTACCGAAATTTAAAAAATAAAAAATAACAAAGTTATTATATTTCAGTTTTTTCAAAATATCTCAAAAACCAAAACAGGTAGAATTAATCTACAAGGCCTTTTAATTTTATAACAAATGTAATTATTTAAAACTTTCTTCATTTAAAAAGTTTCTTTTAATTTTTAGTTTCGAAGCACCCTTTAGAAAGAGTCTCCACTTAATAAACTTAAGTAGGTAATTATAAACATAATAGTAATATTCCACAAACAGGATCCTCCATATGTTTACATCTTATTTAGCAGCATTTCTACTTTTAACAAAATGACGGCTGTTTTAAATTTTGGAGAGAGCCATGTAAGTCGTCTTAAGAATTTGAAGGCTGTGTTTTAACATTTTGTTTTGTTTTGTAATTCTTATAATAATTTTGTGGTTTTAGTTTTAGAAACTTTACATGTAATTAATATTTTATATTAGTGTTCGTAAAGTTTTCCAATAAATACATAAATAAAAAGTCTTAAAATTTCAATCTTGCGAAAATTAAACTTTAAGCGTCTATACAATTTTTCAGGTCTACAATACAATAAATAAAAAAAAATAGTAAAAGCCGCTTTTCATAGCTATTAAGTGGGTTCCTTGTTTTCAATATTAGATCCCCACATATATTTTTTCGCAAAGGTTTATTAACAGTCCTATAAATAACGTAATAATATGTTTTATTTTTTTATGTGGTATACATAAATAGGCACTTTCGAGACAAGTCTAAGCGCTTTGTCACTGGTTTTCTAGGATTTTCAACACCGCCATACACATTTTCGACCACTGTTAGCTGTTTCTACATCCGATTCCGGCTTTGGCCGCAGCAATCACCTCTTGCTGTGTTGTGTGATATATGATGTAATAATGTTGCGAACATATGTGCCTCTTTAGTCGATAACGAAATTGCCATTGATATCGTCTAATCAACTCGCCTAATGAAGAAAAGCATATGTCGCTTATGTATTCTAAAACTAATAATTATCATTTCATAAACACGGATATTTATTTAGCCTTTCCGTCTGACAAATCTTTATAAATATGTTATGGTGTTTCATTATTGTTCAATCATAATTAATTCGTAGTATCAGTTTGGATCGTTACACATTGCCGTTTTTAAATATAACATCTATTATGTACGACATGTTTATGAAGGTAATTCTCATTTATTTTCATAATTTATTATTCATTCAATCCACAGGACAGTGGCGTAGCCAGGATTTTATTCTGGGGGTTTGATAAAGAAAAATAGTAGATATTTAAAACAGCACAACAGAGCACATTTAGAAATATATTTATTTTTTGAGGCATTGAAACTGACCAAAACTTATAAATTTTGCATCTGCAAAAAAACTAGTAGGTACCTACGGCTGGTTTTGTCGACCAAAAAATTGCAAACAACTGCAAAGCATGTTTTTATGATTGCAAACTTTTACATTTTGGTAATATTCAAGGTGGTAATTATGTATGTGCAATAAAAACAGAATAAGTTTAGGACAAAAATATATATTTTATATTTTAATAAATATTATATAAACATTTATCCGCATTTTTTTTAATAAAGGGTGTTAAGTAAGACGAAATTAATCTAAAAACACAAAATACTTACAAATATTATTTTTAAAGTTATTACGAGTTGATTTCAAAAGTCCTGTTAACGTCAGCTGGGCCTGAACACGTCATTCAACAACTTGCCAGGTATTAATATGGTTTCTTGGATTAGGCTAAGCGACCTTCGATCTCATTAAGCTCGTAGTACAACATTGAAGGCTTTGTAACTTCGAAAATATTAATTTTAGAAAAAAAATTGAAATTAAAAGTTGTAAAAAGTTGTAGAAATTGATTTAAAAGTTTGATTATAATCAATTTATTATTTAAATGATTATTAGAAGAGATATCGGTAGAGAAGTCAATAAACAAACAGTAATAATCTTAAAAATCGTAAACGGTAAGTGATACGAAAAAAATAAAAAATAAAAAAGATAGGAACATTAATTATATCTATAATAAAGATTTTTATAATTATGGTCTTCAAGTGCACGGCTTCAACTTCTTTTTTAAGGCGCACATAAAGAAAACGCAAAACAAAAAGATATAAAAAACATAATAAAGAATAAAGTAACAGTGGCGTACTTTTTTCCTTAGTAATATTGGCTGTGGTAGCCTCTGGACTCATATTTAGTGGGTAGGTAAAAAGTACCGCAACTTCTAAATATCTTTAAAGCCGTTAAAACTACATTTACCACATTTACTATCTAGGGTGTTTTAAATAAGTAAAAATAAATCGTGTTATTGGCCATGTTGCCATATTTATTTTTTAAGTTTTGTGATACACCTATTTAATTTAGTAAGTTTCTAAAATTTAAAAATTTTGTCTCTATTTGTTGCTGAGATATGATATACTACACTTTTAGGAAAACGTGCGTAAATATCTTTAAAACCTTTGTTTACAAAATTTGGTTTTTGGGGGTTCAAGATGCCTAATTGATCAGCAACATTTGCATTGTTGTCTAATTTTTAATTAAAACGTGGTGTTGTTTTATCTTGGTAACTGGTAAAGATTTTGACAATTTGGAATATTACGTGTAGTGCAAAACTAGAAAATCTGGCAACAATGACGATATCACTGTTCAATTTTACTGCTCGGAAATCTTTAAATACCGAAATTTGTAAACGCAGCTTAAGCGATTTTAGAAATATTTGAGCGCAATTGAACTTTTTAACTAAAATTGGTGTTGTGATAACTTAGCAACTAAAAAGTTGACCCGCTAACTTTGGCCTGCACAATATAAAAATAAATGGGCATTTCATTAAAAAAAAAAATAACGAAAAAGATCCATGTAGCAAAAACTGAAAAATCTGGCAAGGGTGTTGATATTACTGGTAATTTTTTTATGCCCGATACCCACCAGATACCAAATTTGGTAAATTTAGCTACTGTTACTAACCCAGTATATATACATATTTATTTTAACGCCTTGTATCTTAGAAAAATATTAACGGATTTATGTTGCTGTTTTTTCATAGAAAGGAAATACAAGCAATCACCCTTTAAATTTTTGTACTATAGTTAGGAAAAATTTTGTATAAATAAATATACAAGTTAAGCTAAATAACATAACACATAGGCAATGTGAGGAAAAGAGACAATCTAACTAAATCCCGGCATGTAAACATGCGTGACTAATAGTGCTTGTTTTGTTATTCTATTACTGGCCGATATACCAAAACTGCTTGCTCAAGGAGTATACTATTAAAAATGCAACACATCGTACAAATTTAAAAAAATTGGTTTAATTAAAATAGTGGCTTATGCTGAAGGTACCATAAACGCCACTTTCTACAAGAAAAAAAATAAGAAAAATAAAAACCTATACCTATTTTCTTTTTATTTAATTTATAAATTAAACAGCTGAACGCCCTACTCTTTAAGTCAATATTCGCCATTGGGTTCAAATCAGCCTAGCGAGTAGGTTCACCGACATTAATAGTTATCTCTATACGAACCCCGTCTCAGTGAAGTTGGCTCAACTGGCTGCTGGCTACAACAAACAATTATGTTAGGTTCCTTTTTTTTCTTCTTGTAGGACTGTTTCAAAAATCCAAACTCAAAACTTGTTAAAACGATAAAAGGTCAAAAGTGCACTAAAAATAAAATTATATCCTCAACTATATTGACATTGATTTGATGGTTTAAACCATTTTAAATGTGGTTGTATTGGCACATTTTCTTTAGGGTATGATTTGAACCACCCTGTAGATACTTTGCTGGACCTCAAGCGTTAAAACCTTATTCTATCTCCCAAATATAGTTTTTTTTTTAAATCAAATAATTCATATTCCGATGTTTTATGTGCTTTTTAATATCCTTCCGTGACGTCACTTTAGACAGTCCTAAATCCAGTGACCCTCGAAATTTTTATGAAAAAATTGCCAGTAGGGATGAGACTCTAACATACTAATCTTAAAGAATTTCACCAATGCCGATTTTCAATGCAAATTGTGCGGAGTCAGTAACTTCACTGAGACGGGGCTCGCACATATAATAATTGAACACATTGTAAGCTTACTTGAAAATGCAGGCAGTTAAACATTTATGAATGTCATGTAAGGTAAATTTATGTCACCTATAAAAGTATTATGATAAATATCTTGGTATTAGCTTTTTGGCCATTTTCTTTTGATCTGTAGTAAAAAATATATACTTATATGTATACGTTTATAAAATAATATTAAAAATAAGTAGGTCAAAAGCCCATTTATTTCCTTTTGCGTTTTTAAAACTTTATTTTTAAATATACATAATATACATTTCTTTAAAGCAGTAAATCTCGTCTAGGCCATACCCATTTTAAAAACTCTTAGAAAAATTATGCATAAAAGTTTCCTTTTTACTATGACTCGCTTTTCTTTACAGCATATCAAAAACATAATCAAATTATTATATTCTGCATGTGTTCAATTATAGAATGACCTTTACAATATGCTGTATAAAATGCATTTTTTATATTTTTTTAATAAAAATTTGTATGTTAAACTGTAATTTTTAGGACCAGAGAGAAAAAATATCTACAGAATCGACATTACACAGCACATGCGGCATATGCCGCTAAATGTTTGCCACAAATTTAAACAAACTATTTCACAAAAGTAAACCTTCGAAAATTACCTACGGTTGACTTTCAATAAAATATGGGCATAAAACGCTTTCAAAATATTGAGAACAGATACTAAACAAACAACAAAATTCATCTATTTCACAATATAGTGCTGGATAAATCCCGGGTACACACGAGCATAAAGCAAACTTTTCGGCTGCCATTTTTTATTTCTTTATCGATACTGATGAAACTTGGTAGGGTTGTTAGACTAACAAAAAGTCATTTTTAATTGTAGATGGTAGGCTTTTACTACTTCCGGTTTCACCGAAAATGACTGGACCTTTTGATTTTTAAATGGAACACTCTGTTTATTTTTTTGTTTTTCGGATTCTCCAGATCATTTTTACTCGAAATACAATATTTTGAAAACAAATTTTGGTCAAATTAAATTTTCGTTTTTCATCTAAAATGCCATGATCATTCTAAAATCACTCCCTATACTTTACTTACTTTCAGAAAAATACGAAATCGATTTTATCTTTTCTAACTTTGTTACTATAAGGCCCTAAACTTCATTTTTTGTTTTTTTCCCTTGCTTAAAAACCAAAATAGGACCATATCACTTTTATAATATTTCTAAACGCAGTATTTTAAAGCAAATCCAACGATATAAAACACTAAGTCACTTAAAGGTACGTTTACACGATGCCAGTGACTTGAACAAGTTACTAAAACCCAGTACTAAAAGCGAGTGCTTTGGAAGATAGTTGTTGTCTACACATTCCCAGATATTAAATCACGTAACCTGCATTAAATCCATTTTTAATCTCTATGTCAAGTTTTCGCTGTGTTAAGTTACAGGCAAGAGTTGAAGACGATTTTTTAATTTTCGCTACCTCTTGTACATACCTCGACCTTGGAGTTTTAATTTTGTTTTTTACATCTATTAGACCAAAATTCTCGGTTTTCATTGCTCCAACAATTTTTTTATAGCCGCCTTACGGGCTTGTTTATATCTATTAATAACCCACTGAGTATTCCAACACACACACACACACACACACACAACTCAAACAACTACTTTTTCTAATCTGCTTTGCTTTGATATATTTATAAAAATAAAATATAACCATTTTGCCATAATTTTGCTTTGTTTTCCTTTTTCTTTGACATATAGAAAATAAATACAATCAAACCAAACAAAAATGTTTTCCAACAATTGATTTCCTTTCTACTAGACCAAACTGACTGAATATCTGAAAGTTTCGCTACAATTGCTTGAACAAACATTTGTTCAGATTTCTCCTTCGGGCAGTTTTAAGAATGTTTCGAATAGAGAATCAATTCCCAAAGAGAACTGTTATTTTCGTTGTTTCGATATTGTTTTATTCTTTTAAATAGAAACTAAGAATACAGGCACTTGTCACAACAAATAAGGATTAAATGTAGGTATATCTGTGTATATCTGTTCAAGCAGGGGCGTATTAAAGCATAAATCTTAAGGGTGGGGGAGGGTTATAAAAACAAACATACAGAAATACAGTTACATAAAGCCTTTTTATGTACACATAAATATTATATGCGTAAAAATATTCACATATTTTAATAATAATATTGATATTATCTTTGGACAATGCACAATGGCTCAAAGCCCAAATAAGTACTAACATACTATACCTATTATACTACTACACATACTATACTATAAATAGAAAGTTTGTTTTTTGTTTGTAGGTTGTTTGTTAACACGAGACTAAAATACTTGAAGATTTAAAGGAGAAGAGAAGACCTCCGTTGATAGCAGTTTCACATTTAAGAAACCCAGAGCTTAAAAACGAATAGAATTACATACGTGTGGCACTACGAGCTTCCCTGTTCGAAGCTGCAAGAAAAAAAATTATACTGGGTAATTCCTTAAGGCATAAGCCGTTTAAATACTTATTAAAAAGTAATAGATTCCCTACAGCTCTTCGATAGACAGGGTAGCCTTTTTTGTAAGTAAATATGATTATCATTAAAGCAAGTGCTTTTTAAATTGAGATTAAGAATTCTAGGGGTTTTGAAGGAACCCATCCCCCAGACATGAAAACAATACATTCGAAATCGACCAATTAGAACACGTTCCAAAGTTTTATCCGATCGGTAATCGGATTCAGTATCACGATGTACACGTACTCACTGATTCAGAAACTGTAGAATCAACTTAACAAACTGACATTTTTATTTATTTTGTACAATAAAAAATAAAAAAGTTAAGGAGGGTATAAATTTAAAACACCCGATACATTTTCCAGAGATTAAATGAATATACGCTCCGAATGGATTGGCTAATTTCGTTACTATATAAGAAGTAAAAATAACAATGATCTGTGATAACTTTGACCCGTTTAAGCATTATTTCTTTTTGTTCTGTTATTGAAATACCGAATCAACTAAATAACATAACACATAGGCAATGTGAAAAAAGAGACAATCTAAAGTGAATACCTGCATGTAAACATTTCGTACTGGATGATTTATTCTACATCCTTTGTTGTTGCTTTACTGGCCAATATACCTGTAGCTATTGCTTATACAGTATTTATCAAACGTCCCTTTTTTGTTATTATGCTAAAAACTAGCGAATCCATAAAAAAATTTAGGATAATACAAAGTATTCTAATTAAACTTTTATTTATATTGTGTTTATCATGTTTGCAGTTATTTTCATCGAGGATATTTTCTAAACTAAACTAAAAAGTGCAAACACAATCCTACCACAAGCTCCTGAGGCTAAAATATGAAGATTTAATCCAACCGAAGTTAGTCCAAAAGTAGATGAGTTTAGATATACAGGGTGTCAAAAATGTATTCTGGGTTTATTTGTTTCAAAATAATTTTGTTAGTTATAGGTGTATTGTCACAATATTCGGCTAGGGAGGGTTTGTGGAAATGAGAAATTAAAATTGGCTATTATTTAAATCCGGATTTCTTAAAAAGGACTGCTTAAATCAAGTTTTTTCTGCATACCTTTTTATGGAAAATCTGGCAAGGAATAAAAATTTGTACCTAAAGATAAATAACAATAAGGGTGGCTTAAAAAAGGTTATTTCGTTTTTAATGTTTTTGCAAGATACCGCATGTCATCTAGAGTTTACAATAAAAATAAAAAGCAGATTTCTATTTCTTACCTGCCAAAACCCCTCTAACCAAATATTGTGACAATACATTTATTATTGACAAAATTATTTATAAAAACATCCGAAATCCTATATCTCCGAAATCATCCTCTTTTGGACTAAGGTATGTTAGGTTGGATCGTTATATTTTAGCCTCAGTAATGTGTGGTATAGTTTGTCTAACGTACCATTTTTCGGGTGGCAATACGTATTTTTGTAGAGAAACGTCAATGTGACGTCAATCAGTAAATTTCGTTTTTCAGATTTAAGTTGGCTGCCCTGAAGCTCAGGATCGTACTGAAGAAAGTTTTAAAATTTTAATAATATCTTTAAAAAATGCTTAGATTTCAGTGACAAAATTTAGCTGTATTATTTTCTTGCTGGCTATATATTAAGTAGTATAGTAGGTTGAAACTTTGTAACTAAAGAAAAAAATTATATACCTACTAGGTTATATTTATATACTTCCGACTTATCTTTGTTTAGAGATGGGATTTAAATTCCCAAACTGGAGATACAGTAATCACTGGGATCCATACTCTAAACAACAGATGTTAAAAATATATATGTATATTCTGGGTTTTAATAACAATAAAAACAAGTCCCAATTCTTACCCAAAATAAAACAAATTATGAACTATAATAAATGTCAATAAAAATTCTACACCAAAAAAGTATATAAACATCACAAAATCTTACAGTCCTCAAACCCACTAAACACTTTAAAAAATTTAAAAAACACCCTTTAGCACCTCTTAAAATCACAAAAACTAAAAAAAAATAAAACAAGTCCATCACTGGGTGACTGTCTGGATAACAACTGTTAATCAGCTGACCCTGCTGTCAATTTATGGTAATTTCAGGTTAGCCACCCGAAAAATGGTACATTGCATAAACTATAGCATTATTTTCGCCCCTTTTAGAGATACCCAGTATACTTTTTATCATTCTAGTTTAAACATTGTAGAAATACTTCTTTAAAAAATACATACCTAATAATTTTAAGAAATACTTAACTAATTTTCACTCTTCTCATTTAAAGTTCTGATGTGTGATGAAATCTATCATCAGGTGTAAATTAGCTGCATTTAGTGGTAATCAAAAGCTGTTACGTTTACAAGTCATAAACAAGCCTTCCTCATGAAATAAATGATATTATCAGGTTGACATATGGCGAGATTGCACGTAATTTTATTACTATTCGCGGTATTGAGAAGGAAATATAGCTCAGTTATTACAATTTACTTATTTACTCTGATTTTAGGAGAAATACTTTACATATTTAAATATACAGAATAACTTACTAACTCGCCTTTTTAATTTCTTATAAAATGGACATTTCTTGGGAAAATACACGTGCGCAACCTGGCCTATGCTGGTTTAGAAACTTCTTGTTTTGGCATAAAATAAAATTTTACCCTTTTTGATCCTTTTTTTTTTTTGGTTTGATCACCTTGACAAAAATGCATAATTATTTTTTCTTGTTTGGTACCCTAAAGGTGGGCATAGAATTCTTAAGAGAATTTATAAAGTGTGTATTACTCTTGGGTTTAATAAAGAAATAAAAATAAAGGGTTTTAACTAACTGGAAATAACCACGACCCACCCCTCCACTTATACCTTGTAATAATAACAGAACTATTGTAATGCAATAAAACTGATACTGATTTAAGAGTCTTTACACATAGGTTTTATTCATATTTGCATTTGGCTAATGCGCTTGTGTAAACTTAGAATAAATATGTATGTCTATATTATTAAATTATATACACACCTTTAGGGTACCAAACAAAAAGAAATAGTTATGCATTTTGTCCAGGTGACCAAACCAGAATAAAAGGAGTCAAAAGAGGTAAAATTTTATTTGGTGCCCAAACAAGAAAAGACGGCGCATCCTATCTTCAGAAATGAATGAACTAGACAAAAAATGAAATAGGAAAATGGGAATTGCAGCAGCGTACACAAAACTTACATTTTAAAATTTATTTAAAAAAATATATATACCGTGTGCCCACGAAATTACTAGCAAGTGTGTCAGGTTTTTCAGTAGTGTTGTACGATTTTATAATTTGACTAAGATATATGGCTGGAGGTGATGCAGATTCCCTGATGTTTAACACCTTATGGGGTAGGGTAAGGCGAGGCTAGTTGAGCATAGAGGTAAGTTGGGCAATCAAAATATCTTAAAAACTATCGACCGCACGCGAAAGCATCAAATAACGTAAAAAAGGGGAACGCGGCGATCGAGAAAAGTATCCGTGCGCATTGTTTATTTTGTGATTAAAAAGTAAAATAATTGCAAGCCGGAAAATTTTATCTGTGATAGTTAAATGTATTCCGTTCTTTATAAGGTAAGTGTTAATCTTAAGTAAATTTATTGCAGTTTTAATATGTATAAAGATTTTGGATATAATTCTAACCGGTTTTTTAATAAATTCACTTTTCCTTTAAAATTTCAGGTTGGGGTAAGTTAAGCTACAGTTTCTTACCTAACCCCACGGTGTTAAGTATAAAATGTTTTTTTATTTTTTAGGATACGGACTTATAACAGTAAGACTACTAGAGTCTCCTCAAGATTTAAAAGAGGCTGCAACCCGAACTTTGTACAAGCAACAAAGAAAACAAGCTGACCTATCTAACTTATAAATTTTCTCTGGAAATAGTTTGACCATACCCAAAGGCTGGTCCAAGAAAAGATGCCAAATTAAACAGAAAATAGAGAAAAGCTGTAATTTTAACAGATAGATACAGAAGGCATTACAAGAGAAGCAAAGTAAAACTGCTTAAAAAGTTTAAAAACGAAGATGAATTGATACATATTAAATCAAATAATTAAGCTAAGCTAGGTACGTTGCTGTTTTATTAATGAGATTTGTTGTTTTGTCACTATACTATACTATATAAATATAAAAAGTAAATTGTCAAAACGTATTTTTATTGTAGACGTATCTAACATTCAAGCCATGATTTGACTATACTTTCTAAGTGCTCCACTAGCCCCATACCCTTGCTCAACTTACCTCACCTGTGGGGTACGTTAGGCATACTTGACTATCTACATTAAAATAGATGTATATAGCTCCTAAATTCGACTTATTAGAAAGAAATTACTATATACACTATTAATAAGCGATAAATTGCTAATCCATCAGCATGCATTATAAGCCATTAGGACTTATTTTTGAGGAGCTATAACCAATCAAATGAAAAATTGCTCAACTAGCCCCGCCCTACCCTACCTTATTTGTTTTAACCGGAAGTGCTACAAACTTTTTTATTTTAAATGGAACACCCGGTATATAAAAAAGAATTCTACAGAAAATTCCAGGTAAATACATATGCCACACGCTAGACACATCTTAATTAATTAAAAAAAAGATTGTTTAAAAATGTGTTATATAAACCACAGTTTTTATCGTTTGGTTAAAAAAATAAATGAAGGTAAAAAAGCTACCTTCATTTTTTAAGCTTATTTGATGAACCTTTTAACCTAATGCTACAAAAATTTTATTGTATATTATTTATTTTAGAATAAAAAGTTTATGCAAAAACATAGGTCCACAATTTCCTGTTTTTTAGGATACTGGGTGTTAAACTAAATGTTATTTTTTGTGAATGTCTTAAAAATCATTTAGCTAATTATGCTGTAATTAGGCTAGGTTACTTAAAACTTTAAGCACTAACTTTATTAAGTGTTAAATGTGTTAAATTTATGTTAAAACCACATTGTTTAACTATTTGAAATCTTGACATCTAGATTTGTTTGGGTAAACATTTGGTGGCTCTTTTAAAGCAGTTTTTTTAAACTATTTAAAAACATAGGTACTTATATTTGCTATTAAAGTAATAAAAAACAGTATGAAAATAAAAAAGTGTTAGAAAATAGCGACAGAATAATATTGTTTATAGGTTTTAGTGGCGTCTCGAGCAACATCTGGACGAATAGTTCTGACAAGAAAATTGTGCGAAACTGATTTTTTGCAATTGTTGTGTTTTCGGTAAAATAATAAAAATATTTTTTTGTCTTTTATACTTTGTCAGATCATTTTTAGTTTTTGAGAAAATAGAATAAAATCCACTTACTTGTATATTCCAGAACCATAAAAGAAGCATGAATAAAATTGTTCTTCTAAATCATGACGATTTATAATTTCTTACTACTTATTTAGGCTTACAAATTTTAGCAAAATAAATAAATTAAAAGTTTTAAAAAAGTTAACACCCTGTATCTTGAAAACAAGAAATTCACAGTCTTATGTATCTACATTTAGCCTTTTTTTAAAGCAGTTGCTTTGCGAAATTTTATCATCTGTTAAAATTAATAACTTAACTTTAAGAACACCCTGTATATTAAAAAATTTATTGAGACATTATTTTTACATAAAAACGTAACTTTATTAAAATGGATACCTACTTAGGTCGTTTTAAAATACTTTGAGAAAATTTATTTATTTATTCTTTTTTTTAAATGATAACTGATGCAAAATTAAAATTATCTTTTCCTCTTGTTTAATTTAAACAAGTAATAAATAAAAAAATATATTTGTATGTTCTAGTTATATTTTCAAGAGGGTAAATTATCCCTTTTTCATGTACAAAACAATTTAATCTTTATGTCATTTTAAATAATTTTTATGTTTTTATATATTCCGAAAAAAAGCAAATAATCTTTCTAATAAAGTATTTGTATTTCTCTTTTAAAACTACACCTAAGAATAATTAAGACGAATGTCCTTCTCATCCAGGTTAATAATAGTGGACAAGTAAACGGCGTATTTTCTGGCTTGTAGAGTTTGCTAGGTGTCAACAAAATCATTATTATCAGAAACTGGGTAAATAGAATAAGTCGACAATATAGCTGTTTGTATGATGTGGAGGAACAAACATTTGAGATCAACAATTGGTTTGTTGGTGTTTAAGCGTGCGGATATTACTGTTTACGATTGGAATTACGGTTGAATAGGTAAACTCACCGAGAACGTGAAATCATCAACATGCTATCGCCGTGTCTCAACACACTACGCACTATTAACAAGCCAAAATACCAAGGAGACCAATGTATTCTGTGTTATACATTTTGAATTAGCATTATTATTCTGTTCGTTAGCATAATACGATCAGTATCTGATTATGGCCAAAATTAAATGTAGGTGTTAACTGATAACATGTTATAAAGGATATAGGTATATGTGTTTTTCTGCGTGCTTTAAAATCCAACAATAAATATAGTTTATAACAATTTAGTTCTTGTTTCGAAGAATATATAAAGTAAAATCTTATTCCTAAATTTTTTTGACCTTTAAAATAAATTATATTTAAAAATAGTTTAAAACCTAAATAAAATAACATTTTTAATAATGTATAGGTTTTAAGCATAAGGTTATTTTCGTTTTTAGTTTTGTTTTAAAATAATTCAAGTGTCAAAAACCTTATTTAAGGTTTTTGTTTCTTGCAATTGCCTATTTTGTGGACAATGTACAATATTTAGATCCTAATAACAAAACTGTGTTTGTTTACATTAAACTTCACGCTAAAAAAATATGTATAAAAAGAAATACTACAAGAAGAAACAGCTGTCCCCAAAACACGCAATAGACACTGATTTGTACCTAGCTATTTTTACGCTTTAATATAAATAATGTATTGAGGCAATTTAGATATTTTTGTTTTTGTATCATTTTTTTGTAAATCCCATATTTACAGAGGCATGTCGCAAATATGCCTCTTAAAAATTGGTTAAATCATTATATTTAAAAGTACGACTCACACCGTATTTTTAAATTTTTATGGTAACTATATGTCGATACTAAATAAAATATTTATAAATGTTTTAAATATTTAAATAAATAATATGTTATTGTTTATTAAAATTTTATGTTTTCTTTTGCAAAGATATAGAACAACACAAAATCATACCAGTGGTAGAGGTTAAATCAAAAAGTTTGGTACAGCGCGTCATAAGAAACGCGCTGTACCAAACTTCTTTATATTATTACTAATATAAATTTAAAGCCGGTCTGAGTTGTTGGTTAATAAGTATAATTAACTAGTAAGAGGTAATTTTTAATTATTTAAATTTTGGGCTAGGAAAATAATAGTTTATTTACTTACACGCCAATTAAAATATAAATATGTTAAAAACCACATTGTTAAACTATTTTAAATCGTAACATCTAGATTTTCTTTGCATAAAGATTTGGTGGCTTTTTTTAAAGCAGTTTTCTTAAAGTATTTAAATACATACCTATATTTGCCGGTATGGAGTAATACAAGAACAGTATAAAAAAGTGTTAGAAAATAGCGACAGACCGATTAAGGGGCCTAGTTTTAAAGTGTACAATCTCCATTTCTACTTTTTATTACAAATTAGTAAGATAAATGTCCCAATTCTTGTGTTTTAAAGCGCCGAATTTAAATAAATTTCTTTTTATAAAATGACTACATTCATAAAAGAATGTTTAAACTAACATTAAAGATAATGCATTACATTTAATTTATAGGTTCTTTGTTTATTTTTTATTAAATATAAGATAAAAATATATAATATTGGAGTATTTAATAGTTTATATTGTGTTCTGGGGATTACGTTTAAACAAAATATTATTTGGCTCTTCTCCAAAATAAAAATTTTAAGAAAAATAAAAACTTATATATATATATATATATATATATATATATATATATATAGAAGCCAAATATTATTTTGTTTTAATTATATTATTGGACGTGGTACACTTTGACAGCCCCCGCAATTGTTTTAAATATGTTGCATTTATAGTGTGCAAATTTATTTTTCTTTTTTTTGTTTAACTAAATTATGTTTTTATTGATAGTTTTATAATTGCGTTTTTTATTATATCTACATTGTGTAATATTAACATAATTAGGTTCAAAAAATATAAAAAAAGAACTACATATATACCATTATTTAAAAATGTACACTTTTTCTATTCATCAAAATAACAGGTGTTTTGGTAATTATTTATAGACAAAAATGTTTACTTTTCTCCTTAGATTCCTGGTTATTAAAATAAGTAGGTAGGTATTATTTTTTTGCTTTAAATAAACCAATCTAAAAGATATTACATAAAAATGTTTTGGAATTTGTTTTGGTCTCCCAGGTCGTTTTAGTTTTAAAAAGAAACGATTTTTAAACTTTAGGTCTACTTACTTAAAAAAACTGTTACAAAAACAAAATAAACATAACATTAAATTATCAACGGGACCATTAAATTGTTTTCCCTCTTGTTGAATAATTTTAAAACATAACATACCTAACTTTTAATATCGTAAAATTAAAAATGAAATACAATACCACTAATATTAATTATTGTTTAAAATAAACTGTAATACTTACTGCCACTCAAACGATCTCGCCAAGCAATAGGATTGAGACTTTGAATTCCAGGCCAGTAAAGCCCTCCCGTCGTTCTACCAAGTTCGACGGGAGGTTTGTTTACTGAATTAGCAGCATGGTGATGAAAAAGGCAGCAGCGGCAATGTTGAAACCTCTTAAACCTGGGTTAGCGGCATTTTGAGCACTATTTGCGGCCATTCCCAAAGAATTTTGAGTAAAACCCAAGTTATGCGGAAAATGTAAAGGACCAGTAGTTATTTGAGAAGGTCTTGATAGTATGTGATCTATTCCATGAGGATTTGCTCCTTGAGAACTATTACTGTTACTAGTTGCGCCAAGAGGACTTCTAGATATTAACCCTGATCTTTCCATGTGCATAGTTGTTCTTTCTAAAAGAACATCTGCATCATTTTGTCCTGTCCATGCATATGGTCAGAAGGACTTAGGTGACTTTGATGTTGTTTCATTTCCGCCATCGAATGCAATGCCGCCAACGGTGCTGTGAGCATATTACGATGCTCCAAATTAAAAAGGCTCAAATTTTGGTGGCTAGCAAATTCTAACATCTTAGATACCGGAGGTGGTGGAGTAACGGATACCTCGGAACGGTCGCTGGACGCGTCGCTATGTTGCGTCATTGCAGCTGGAGACGCCGTGGTTGCAGCTGAAGGACGCGAACGAGCCGCGTCTCCGTCGGATTGTCCTAGTGGATGTCCTTTATTATCACACGACACGTACTCACTGCACGCACATCACACCACTTTTACGAGTTTTCTATGACCACTCTTAAGGTAAAATAGCCCGTGATTCGGTAGACAGTTGGTTGACAATGAACTAACAACAGACTTGGAAGGAGACTATGCACTCGCCGAGGTGAGTTTTTAGTGGGCGGTGGCAAGGTAAATTGCCGGCAACGGCAGTGGGGATGTCTATAGAGTGAACTGCATGTTAAATATGTGCTACTGTTAAGCTCATTACGGTAGCCTCTATGGCAGTTAGCGATTCGGTGCGTGTCGCGTAGCTGCGTGGTTGCACTCTGCTCTATTTTTAAAAGAGATTAATGCTTTTTTCATTGGCGGGAAGGAGGAACGCGCCGCTCCGGCGCGCGCCGTGATTGGCGTGATCGTCGTTTGCCGGAAACGCCCGCCATTGGCTGCTAGCACGCCCTTCCCCTCCGGATTCTTCGGTCCGTATTATTCCGCTATACCAAGCACTCAATCTGTAAGGTGGTATCTTACAGTATAAGCATATTCGCGGTGGAATCGGGCTTCACTATACTCCCTAAAAGCTCTGTTTAAGGAGAATCTCTGTCAAGTGCTGCTCTTAACTTCGCTGAGTTTGCCCACTTTACGCTTCGCTCCAGCGCAGCCACTTGTTTTAATAGCTTTACATATTTACCCTACGACCCTTATTAAAATTATTAAAGTCTTTTCTCGTGCATTTACGTTTTTTATTATTTCTTTTTCTTTAGGAAATTAGTTGGAAAACGTATTAGTTTTCTAGTAGGTACTTATTTTGAAATTGACTATAACTTAATTTCTAAATTTGTAAACCGAATAATATTCGTTTAGAATTTCTATTCTTTGTTACTCACAAATAATTTAAAAGTTTACTTAAATTAAAACTGATTTTCGTTTATCTTTGCATTATATTCCTAATTTACGTTGTAGGTCCAAATATTTTAATACTTTACAGGCGTAAAAAATCATAACCTTAGTAAAATTGGCATCCAACGTAGGGCCTTTAATTTATTGAAACTTTTATTTTTAAGTGTTGCTATATGCCTATATAATAAGTAAAACCAGATACAAAAAAATTGTTTTCATGTCTTTAAAATATGTAACTATTTAAAATTAATTCGTAAAAATAAAAAACAATTAACAAATGTACCGCCCAACATATGGGGCTCCATATATAATTCTATACCCACTATGTAATAGGTAATCTAAAAAAAAAATGGTAGAATTGTGCGTTAATAATAAACTTAAGTTTCCCTTGAAGCTGTGCTTCGTTAAGAAGTTTTAGCCAGGCAGTAAAAAAAAATAAAAAATTTAATTAATATCTATTAAATTAAAAAAATGTTTCAGTATTAAGTAAAATTAAATTTTAAACCAAGATTTTACCATTTAAAATAAGGGCCATTTCTGAACTTTTTAAATATTTTCTTGGACAGATCCTATTAAGGTCGGGACAAACGTAACCGCATCAAGATCACACCTGGCCCGCACCTGGCACGGCCGTATCTCGGTTTTAAAACATACCACTGTAATCAAATTCCGTACCAACCCGGAATTAACAATGGTATCCATATTCTACCATCAAGATACAGCCGTGCTATATAATGCGTATTCAAAGCGTTTATTGGTGGCCCAACCTTGATAGGATCTGTCTTAAAGAATACCGAAAAAGTTTTATCAGAAATGGCCGCCATCAGCAGCGGCTGGTGATGGCCTAATTACCCGCACCATTGTTAACCTAATGTATAAACTTTTAATTTAGCCTCTTATTATAAGTAATTATTCGATTGTTAGTACCAATATGTTAAAAAGTAAAAATAATTGACGGGTTAAAGTAATTCTATGGCCAACTTTAAAAATTTTGAATACGATATTTTACAATTATTGTAATACGCGGGTTGACTCAGAACAGGCGGTCACCAGCCGCTGCTGGCTGCCATTTTAAATGATAAAAACTTAGTTGGAGATTTGATTTAACCCACTTTTTAATTATAACAATAAATTAATTATAATTGTTTCTACCCATTAAAAAATTGCCGTTTAAATTGTTTTTTTAAATTTAAATGTCAGCAAAATACCCAATATTCTTAACCATGCGGATGTTTAGTACTTTTATTTTTAAGTGATTTCTTTGCATTTGTTTTTAAATATAATGAAAGTTTTTTGTGACCCATTATCACTTTTTGCCTATATTTGATGCATAAGTAAAAGGTTTAATTTAAAAAAAACAGGTATTGAAAAATAATTTTATAAATCTTTTTGGATGGTAAAATGTTTCTTTTTTAAAGTAAGTTATCCTAATTTTTACCTAGCGGTATAAGCAAATTTTCATAAATGCCATTCGATAACCACCGCGTTCTATATGAAGAAACAGTAGAATTGATCGGCCGTCGACCTCTTTAAATTATACTCTCTTTTTACCTTTCTAGGGCGTGCATATGTGCTTTATTTTCAGTTTTAATGTATTGCATTGCCATATAAACTTATAAGGTCAATATAAAATGCGGCCGAGTGAATTAGCCTAATTTTTGTATTTATGGGGTTTGCTTGGCATTAGATCTGTAGTTATTTTTAAAGATTAATTACTTTTATGTTTAGGTTTAATAAAATTTATTATGCAGATGTCCTTATTTTTCTAATAGTTGCTACGGCTGCTCAATATTATTTTGTAGGCGTAAAAAATCATAACCTAGGTGAACTGGCATTCAACGTGGGGCCTTTAATTTAATAAAAGTTTTTAATCTTAAATGTTGCTTTATGCCTATACAGAATTAGCTAAATAAAGTCGTTCATAGGCAATGTGTAAAAAGTAGACGGTCTAACGCGAATGCTGGCATGAGATCATTTCGGATTGGATTACTAATCGTACTTTCTTTGTTGTTGCTTTAATGGCCGCTATACCTTTAAATATTGCTTATACAGTATAATTAATCCACATATGCAGTTTAACCGGAAATGACTTCATTTTTAATTTTTTAATGGAACACCTTGTATATTTTTGCATCTTTGGATACAATTCTAAATAGTAAATTGTTATTTTAAAAAAATTTAAACGACTACTTGATTTTTTAAAAGCCATTTGTAGCATTGCATTTATGTAGATGGCTATGATTCTTTATTTATGACTTTTTTTTAATCCGATCGCATAGACAAAGGAAAGTCCTGATGTTTTTTTGCATAAGGTTGTCAATGGTTTAATTGACTGCTACGTACTTTTGAAAAAGATCAATTTTAGAAATCCAAATCGGCACACCAGATCTCTTCATGCAAATACTCATAGAAGAAATTATGGTATGACCGCGTTTATTGATCGATTAATTAATAATAATAACAATACCAAAGATAAAAATTTTATTGAATAATGATAACAAACTATAAAAATATCGCTTTAAAAAAGAAAACCACAACACTGTTTATAAGCTATGCCAAGCGACCTGCCTCTGCTCTTTTTAATTATTTTAGAAAAAAAAGTTCTGAAAAAATATTTTTTAAGTGCGGGGCCTTTTGTATTTTAATGGCTTTTATAGGTTACTTTTATATCTTATTTAGTAAATAGATTACTGTTAATATGATTTTAATATCGTTACTTGATTTCTGACAAAAGAGTTTATGCTAAATATAGAAATTAATTTTAAATTATCAAATATTAAGTAAAATATAGCGCTAAAAAATTGTCGGTATTTTTAAAGTATGCCCCCAGACTAAATATTAAATGTATCAGAGGCTTTCGGTATTTTTCGTTATTTGTTTTTGCTAAACGAACTCACTTTAGAAAGGTTATACCATGGTTAATTGTTTTTTTTTATTATACATCTTAAAAGGCTTTAAAAATGCTACAAGTTTTGTGGTTTAACCCGTTTTGTATTTTGACCAAAAAAGGTACTAATGGCGGATATTTAATCTGGATAACCCTGTATAATGCGTTTTATGGGCTTTCATTGCCATTATAAATAAGAAGGAATCTTAAAAGTAATGGGTCGATCAAATGACAGTTATTCTTTATTTTGCAGAAACAAGTTGCAAAACACAATTTAAAAAAAGCGATAAGTAAATACCCAGGATCGTGCCTACCAGGTGGTGCAAGTGGTGCGAGACGCCAAAGAAAAATGTTAGGAATTAAAAATTACTTTTAAATATGCAATTTATTTTTAAAAACATTTTTTCTTTGCGAAAATCCAGAAAATTTAAGTTTGTACATTAATGGATTGTTTACTTTTCTTGATTTGTTAACAATAAATTTAAAAAGTTTATTTGAAACTGTCCTATGACAATAATAACCATGAGATGGTGTACATTAATGTACAAACCTAAATTTTCATCATTTTCGCAAAAAAAAGATCTTTTTCGTAAATAAACAAAATAGCATATTTAAAAGTACTTTATAATTCTTCATTCAAATCTTATCTTTATGACAATTTTTGATATTTGCAAAAAACAGGTATTGATTCTTAAGCAAATATTATATTTTTGGCCAAACCTCATAGAGGACTGATACAATTTGATATCTAATGGTTGCTTTTTAGGTTTTGGACCATGCGGAACATTTATTTTTGTAAAATCAATAATAAAAAAGTTTCCCATATGACGCAAACTTACACACTGTATGTTATTAGTTAAGTATTTAATACCTGTATTCTTTTTTTAAATAAGGTTTTATTTTATATTTACTTTTGTAATGTAAGCAACATGCATATATTTTTTTCATTTATTTAAAACCATTAAAGCTATAATAAAGTTTATATTAAAAGTAAAAACAGTATATATACAGGTATACTTACTACTGTCTTAATTTCCAGTAAATAAATTATCGAATGTGTTATAATTATAAGTTTATGAGGGAGGTCATTTTAAAGTTTACACACTCTAATACAAGATTGTAATATTATATTTTATAAAAAATAATTAAAGAACATTAGTTTGAACATTGTGTTATAAATGTATAAAAAGTGAGTTTATTACCAATATTTTCTTGCACCAGGGCGCAAATCACCTCAGGAACGGCCCTGTAAATACTTATGCTTTTAAACAGAATTTATATGTTTCATAGGAAATAATAAAATTTAACAAATAAAACGTTTGTGGAAAGCATATAAGAAATATAGGATGTCCGCTAATTAATGGTACACAGAAAATTTACAGATTCCCTATGTCAAAATATTAAGATTTAACCAAACATACCTATATCCAAAAGTTGATAATAAGGAAGATACAGGTTGTCGAAGTGAATTTTTTTTCGATAATTGAAGATAGGCTTTAAATATTTTATTGAAACTGGGTCTCTAGATGTTTTTTGACATAAGCTATTCAGATCTGATAATAATTCTTATGTGTAAACTAGAGGAAGCTAGCTAAACTATTTAAATTTATATAAAACTTCCCAACTTTTTTATGCTACTCTGTATGTATCAGCTAAGTAAACCAGTAAACTCCCCTATACTTTCTCCACAAAAAGGTATACTTTGTAAGAATGGCCCAAAGCAACTGTTTCTGAGATATTTGCATTTAAGTGGTTTAGTAGAACCAGGAAGTATATGGAAGACATTAAATCATTCGTTTATCATGAGGCAGTTGTAGTTATGACTAATACGCTGTTTAAAAGGCATTTTTTAATTGTACTAAACCAAATAAATTGAAATATCTTGAAAGTGGGTGCCCAGAGCCATTCTGACAAAGTGTACCTTTTTGTATAGAAACCATAGGGAAGTTTACTAGTTTACTTAGATGTTCCATACAGTGTATTACAAAAAGTTAGGACCTTTACAAAAATTTAAATAGTGTAGTCAGCCCCTCTGGGTTTCACATAAAAATTAATATCAGATCTGAATAACTTATGTAAAAAAACTCTAAATACTCAGTTTTAATAAAAAATTAAAATGTATCAAAAATTATTGATTATCCACATAAATTAAAAAATATTTTTTTCACTTTGACACCTTGTATTTTTCCTATTATCAACTTTTGGATCTAGGTATGTTTGATTAAATCTTATTATTTTGGCATAAGAAATCTGTGTTTTTTTGCGTACCATTAATTAGCGGACACCCTGTATAGTTGGGAAAACCAATGTTGTTAAACAGTCAAATAAAAAAACCGGAATAATTTCTTTATATTAAGTATTTTGTAGTGTATGTAAATGTGTATGACAACATAAAAGTGGAAAATAAAAAAGGACCCCCATAAAGATACCTTTTTTTAACGTTTTAGCTATTGTCATGAAAAATCATGTAAACATTTTTGGACAAGAAAGTTAAAAAAGTTAACAAAATCATTGTTTTAAGTCAAACACTAGAGAAGTTAGCATAATATTATATATATTACTTAAATTATTTTGTACTTAGTAATAGGATTCATTCATGTAATAAATCTGTTAAGTGCAATAAATAAATAAATAAATAAATAAATAAATTAAGTACTTACCATAATAAAGCCCAATTCAATACTTACTGTCATATTTGCAAAATTAAAAACTTTGCAGGAGCATCCGATTACCGTTTTAAACTATTATATTTTCTTATAATAGAAGCTGTTTTTAAGTATATGCAATTAAACGTATGTATGTTATGTAATTAAATTACTTATAAAGTAATGTTATAGTATGACGAAATTATATTCTAATGTCAAGCTTTTCATCCAGAGTAAATCAGAAATTATTTTTTTACTTATAGCGCGATTAAATTGGTGTGTACCAATGTTACCACTTCTAATTAACTTAAATGCGAAAAATAATGATGAAAGAAAAATGTTTTTGTATTTTTTATATTTGACAGGTTTTTTAAAGTACACACTTATTTTTTTAACCTTTAACCGATATACGCTTGTGTTTTACTATTATATGAATATACTAACGTTGTATGAGAAGGTACTGTAGTATATTTCACTTACTGGTCTCATTCAAAATGATAAAGTACAATTGTTATATTATTAAATTAGGTTTAATTAATTGAAATTAACAAGCATAAATAAAAAAGATATGATAGGGATTTACATATTTTTATTACATATAATCCTACATTAAATTGTTTTTATTAAGTAATATAATTGGAAACTAAGGCAAACAATATTTATTATTATTCTCTATTCATAAAACAGCTATGAGCTTTCAAAGGTCTAAATCTGATTTTTTATTTTCATTTCCGCAGTATATCACTTTTCCATTAAAGTAACTTACCAGACTGGAAACGAAACCGCCGACTCTAGGAAATACGTGTATTCAATCCCTTCTATCAATCTGCTATTTACTCTTCTACAATTCTTCTCTGAAACAAGCGCGTCGGTCCAAGTCCAACGAGATGCGTTTTATGAATTTCTACTACGTTACAACACCCTACCGTGCTGAAATGCAGGAGGATTTAATGGGAGTATTTATTTTAGAACACTGTAAAAATACTACTACGCGCCTGCACAAATGTCGCGTAGGAATTCATAAAATAAAACGCAGAAATCAGCCCTATAATTGCTACGCATGTTGTAACCTGAGATCTTTTAAATACAAGCAAATTTGTTTTTATATTTGGAATTCATACTGCATGGCAACAGGAGACGCTTCGCCCTCGCCTTAAATCTTTTTACTTTACCGCCTTATTGCATTTAATTGAATCATACGGTTGTTTTCCTTTAGTTTTATGTGAATTTTAAACGCGGTTTATAACCTAAAAGTAATGTGTCAATGTTTGTTTTTTAAATAAAAAGCTCCTGAGGAGTTCTTTATAACCCCAGAATATAAAGTAAATACCTTTACCTCCCAAAAAATGGCGGTACTTTGAAAATTACCTAAATACCTGGTTTGGATGGCCATATCTTCAATTACATATAATGTTAGATACACCTAATGTGGTATTTTCTTAATGGTTTTTTAGATATCTTTTTAATGGGGATATAATATACAGGGTGCGTCCTTAAAAAATCTATGCTTTTGTCCTACCCTGTATAGTATCACCAATATTACCATTAAATAAATCCTTAAAAGAGCTTTAAGAAAATACCACATTAAGTGTATCTAACTTTATCAGATTCGGATATACGGCCATCTAAATGAGGTACTCAGGTAATTTTCAAAGTACGGCTATTTTGTAGTAGGTAAAGGTAGGTATTGACTTTATATTCTGGTGTTAAAAAGTACTCGTCAGAAGCTTTAAAATGATGTGCCACAAGACCCCCTTTCCATTTAATTTTTCTTTTTGAAATGGCGCCCAGCTATGAGTTTGACATTTATATCTGTCATTTCCTGTCTAAAATTTGGTTTATGTTGTTTCACTAAAGTCCTCAAATTTTCATGAAAAAATACCAAACAATTCAAAAGTTAGGAGATTAGGTCCTGAATTTAGACAAGCACTGCATAATGTTTTGTCAGATTTTTTGGCTTTGCTAACATCATTTTGTAATACCTCGTATCAATTTTAATTAAAAGTTAAAATATTTATCACCTTAATAAACAATAAATATTATAAATACTTGCTGTATAACCATAGTCAAAATAAAAAAATAAATAAAAAAATAATAGCCTAATAGCTAGCCAATAAAAATGTATAATTACAGAACTAAAAGTTTAATTTTAATATTTTTAAAAATAAAATTGTCCTTTAAATGAAACCGAATATGTAATAACAAAATTCCAAAAAAGAACTCATAAACTATGACTTTTTCTAAAAATGGTTATGTATTAATTATCTCACTGTATTTAAGCTTTTTGATTTACTTTGACTGATTTGTAACGCTTTTGGGCACAGACCTTTTGTTACCAGGTTAAATTTCATTCGAAATAAAATTATAAGTTTGCATGCTTTTAAATTTTTGCCAAACTGTAGCATAAAATTTACGTATGGTTTAGAGTGGTAAAGGGAGGTGATACTGTTCGTATTTGC
Organism: Listronotus bonariensis; assembly: GCA_014170235.1. Lineage (NCBI taxonomy): Eukaryota > Metazoa > Arthropoda > Insecta > Coleoptera > Curculionidae > Listronotus > Listronotus bonariensis. The sequence continues at coordinate 155,027 of JACEGR010000796.1, forward strand.
TACTGCGTTTCAACTCCATGAAGGCACTGACACGCAGTAGAAATTCACAAACCGCTTATGCATTTGCATGCTTTTTAATTCCTCCCAGACTGCAGCACCAAACTTAGGTAGGGTTTAAAGAGGTAAATAAAGGTGATACTGTCCGTATTTGCTACTGCTTTTCAACTCCATGAAGGTGCTGACACGCAGTAGGAATTCATAAATCGCGAACGAGATCAGGAGCTGCTGGCTCAGCGCTTTCGCCTTTTGTCGGCACAGGCGACAGGGTTCAGGTACACCCCACTTCGAATATTACCTATGCTTTAACATACTCTGTCATTTCCTATGGTCGGCGGCTTTGTTTCCAGACATGTACACAGTTAAAGAATACACCGTTACTTAAAAAAATCATTCTTAAGCAAATCAAAGGTTCTTCGATTTGTCAGTTTACATCTTAAAACCCACATTAAAGTTTTTCGTGTTTTAAAGGTTGTCCATATCTGAAACCGTAAATAAGTAAAGTACCTTGATGACCAACTAATGATACCTCGTATAGAACACCCTGACGATGCCACGATTTATAGTAGATGTGTAGATGTGGCCATTTGTAACAAGGATGAAAAACGTGTCGTCGAGTCGCGTCGTCTTAATCGTGACCCGGGTTTATCTATTCACATGGAGACTATTTAATTTTAGAACAACCAACCATATTAGGTAATTTCTTTGTTTTTGTTTTTGGTATTAAGGAGCCTCTACGCCCAAGAACATAAATTTTTATTAATTTTATTTATAACAAAGCTTAAAAATACTAATTCCTTATATTAAAATATTACTTTATCTCGTATACAAACATTCCATTTATTTATTTTTTTAATGTGAATGACGTTAAAATATATAATTAATTTAAATATAAACAGTGTAACAATCTTTAATTAACAAAAATAAATTGTATAAGTACTTATAACGTAAGTAGGGTAGTATTTCCTTAGACTATAGTTCTACAAGAAATGTCCTACAAAGTAAAATTAAGCACAACAAATAAAAACCTAAATTCGTGTAGTAGCAAATAAAGCTCTATCCTTTTAGTCTCATCCCAAACGCTTTAATGCTGTGCTCTAACATGGGTAGACGAAATATCGTCAGTTGCACCATGGCAGTATGTTTTTATTTATAATTATTATTAAAGAGGGCAGTGATCTATCTGCCAAAATTTAAATTTTAGTTGTTTTTTATGTTTTATTTGTTTTCTGAGAGATTACAAATTATTATTTGGCTCTTCTCCAGAATAAAATTAAAAAGTTTATTTAAGTTTAACAACACTTTAAGAAAATTAAAACTTTTATACATTATAAAGAACTATTCTGCTCTTACACAATATAATAAAAGTTATTATTACTTTAAAAGAAATAAAATAATGAAATATTCAATATTAAGTTACTTACAATACAAAGGTTTCAATCTATAAACAAAGGTTCATTGGCACTCGGTTGAAATCATTTTAATGCAATAAAATAAAATCTTAACAAGACGCCAGACGAGAACTGGGCCAATGGTTGCGTCTCAAAAATGTGGTAAATAGTTTACCAAAATTGTGGTAAACAGTTTACCTAAAAACTTACTTATAAACTTGTTAGAGAACTGAAAAAAAATAAAAATTAAATGTCTGATGGACACTTTAGAGTTTGACATTACTTTTGAAAAAATTAACTAGTAAAAGATACACCTATTAGGTATCTTAACCAGATAAAAAGAATAGTAAAAAATGTTTAGCCATATAATAAAGTATTTTATGTTTTATTTGTTTTCTGGGAGCTTAAATTTAAACAAAATATTATTTGGCTTTTCTCCAGAATAAAATTAAAAAGTTTATTTAACATTTTAAGAAAATTAAAACTTTTATACATTATGAAGAACTATTCTGCTCTTACGCAATATAATAAAAGTTATTATTACTTTAAAAGAAATAAAATAATGAAATATTTAATATTAAGTTACTTACAATACAAAGGTTTCAATCTATAAACAAAGGTTCATTGGCCCAGTTCTCGTCTGGCGTCTTGTTAAGATTTTATTTTATTGCATTAAAATGATTTTTGTTTATAGATTGAGAACTTTGTATTGTAAGTAACTTAATATTGAATATTTCATTATTTTATTTCTTTTAAAGTAATAATAACTTTTATTATATTGTGCAGAATAGTTCTTCATAATGTATAAAAGTTTTAATTTTCTTAAAATGGTAAATAAACTTTTAATTTTATTCTGGAGAAAAGCCAAATATTATATTTTTTAAATTTTAGTTGTTTTGTCTATCAATAAGCGCCAATATTTCATTTTATTATGACTTCTCAGTGCCAATTTAATCCTAGTGATTGCAGTCCAAAGTTGAGGCCACCTGTATGTCTAGCTTCACATTCTTTGCTTATTACTTTGATTTCTGTGAATTTTTAATTTTGACACTTGGATCACTTAGCCACTCTACAATTGTAAGGCTTTTTTAGGTTAGATAAATGTTACCTATGTTATTTAACAAAAATTTAAAAAAAACAGTACATAATTATTTATTAGACTTAAACAACAAAAAAAATATTAACAGCTTAAATTTCCGGTTTACATGATGTCCCACATATTCAGCGCGGAATTAAAATTACACAATTTCATATTTTGCAATACAACAAGATAAGATAGCATTTTTAATAACGACCTTAAAAGCTAGCATAACGTTTCTGTATCATTTTTGCTACAAAATTTTAATAAAGAATAAGCTTAAGATGGGTTTTCTTCGCAGTAACAGTTGTTATTTTTTCTTTTTGTTTCAAAGTTTGTTTTTACCTTGCTAGTTTTAAAAACACCAAACCTAAAGAACTTCTGTAACCTACATGTGTTAGACAAATTTCTAAATTGGTCAAGCTTAAGGTAAATATTGTCTTACCTTTCTTAATTTAGGCAAATTTGCATGTAACTGAAGTCGATTTAGTTTTATTAGGATTCATGTTTTTATTTTTACTTATTTTTTTATATACACAGGGTGTCCGGAAAGGTGGGATTAAAAATGATAGAATAAAGTGAGCCAAAATAATGTTGTACTTCATATAAAAAATGTTCTAATGCGCGTCGTTAGGGAGAAATTGACCTTCAAAGCTGGTATAAAAAAACTTTTTTCAATTATAATTTGGAAACTGTTGCGACAGTAACAATGATATAAAGGCAACTAAATTACCTTATAATAATGCTTTTTTATAGGTAAACTGATGTTGAGCCGCCATTAGGGTAAGATGATTTTTTCCGTTAAATGTAGGTATTTTTAATACAGGTGTCAAATTTTACATTTTGCTTTGACCGTTTAATTTCTTCATTATTTTTTTGTACAAAAAGGTATACCCTATTGAAATCGATATCTCAGAAAACCAGCATTTTCTATGTAATAAAAAATTCCAGTTTGTCGAGAAAATTATTAAAATATGGTAAAAAAATAGTTTTTATCTGGATTTTTAATTTAAAGAGGCTGACAAACACAATTTTTATTATTTTTACTACATTTTAATAACTTTTATAAAAAAATAAACATTTTTATTACATACAAAATGCTGGTATGTCTGGATTTAAAATGCGATTTTATGAAAAACGGTCCAAAATATCGATTAAAATAAACCATACCTTTATTTTGTAAAAATAAGTTAAGGAAGCTCAAAGCAAAATGTTAAATTTGTCACCTGTGTCAAAAATATATACATAAAATTTAAAAAAACTTGTGTCACCCTATATAATCCCAACTTACTGAACAGACGTTTACCTATGGAAAGAAGAATTAGTATAGGGATATTTAGTTGCCCAAATATGATTGGTACTTTGACAAGAGTTTTAAAGTTATAATTAAAATATTTTTTTACTCTAACTTTAAAGCTCAAATCTAACAAAGCACGATAGAACTTTCTTAGTACTAATATTATTTTGGTTTACTCTATCACCCCTATTCTTTTTGACCGTACCTTTTCGGACACCCTGTATATTTCTTTTAGTATGAGATACGACAATTAATAATTTTGAGGATCCAACAGCACCCAGATTTTGCTTGGGATGTTAAATTCTCATTTTTTATATGAGCAAAACCTTTTATTTATTTTTGGCCTTGTAAAATTGAAGATGAAACTAATAAACGTTATTATTATAATTTAGGTTTAACAAAGGCTTTTAACGATCTTTAAAGATATAGTAAATATATTTCATAATTATTACTTGTTAAAGCCGTCTTAAAAAGATTAATAATTTAATTTTATTATTTTTTTATTATTAGTAAGAAAATATTTCGATGTACATATAAATTATAATATATTAAAATTTAAATACTAACTTTTTACCCATTTTAAACCATGCTGTATAAACGCATATATTTTAATGGTGCAACAAACTGATAACATAGGGTCTAAAGCTATAGATAATGTTAATGGAGGGTAGAGGCAGTGGCAGCCTCCAAACTGAAGATAGAACTACTCTGCATATCATTAATCTTAATTAAAGTTGAATTTAGTTATCTCTTGTATGGATGCCGATGTCTATTTCATCCAAATTTCCTGAGAAAATGCATTTCTTATGATGTAAGGACACCATTGTTTTTCGTTATGGACATTTTTGCCATTACAAAATATTTTCTTAAGAATAAGGTAAAACAGAATTAAATATATATTTTTTAATTAAAATACTGTACCTTGAACCAGTGCTTTTCAACGTTAAGTGTGACCACTAAAGCAAATAACAAATTGGCCACAAACTTCACGTAAAATTATTTTTGTTTGTAACCAAGAGACATTAGAGAAATATTGCACAGTAAAATAAGGCCAGGCACTAATAATACCTGCCTTATTTTGACATCTGAGCTTGCGCAGATGCATGATGGGACAGGGACTCTCCTAATAAGGATAGTGCCTGGCTTTATTTATGTCGGTTTTGGGTCGTGCCTTATTTTGGTCCTATTTTAACTGTTCGTATAACTGAACAGCTGCCGACCACAAAATCTAAAAGTTTTTGGAAGTAAAAATACTTAAAACCTTGCTTTTTTAAATGTATTTCTGTAATTGTGTAAAACAAAGCCCTACAACACAAAACAATAAAGAAAGACTACTAAGACCTCATTTTTTTAGGTTAATGGCACTGTCAACATGATTTGCAATAACTTTAAATTATGGGTACAAGCACTATTTAAATAAGGCCGGTATGAATAATACCCGAGCTTAATAAGGTAACTTGCAATAATTCTCTATTAATGTAGGCATATACAACATTATTTTAAATATTGCTTATTAATGAAAAACAAGTCAAAACGACAGTGTTACACTCAAGTAAGTGTATATATTTAATTTTAAAATATTTTATTATACAGAACTTCCAGTTTCTTTGGTAATTATTTACAAATCTGACGCACCGCCGATTTAAATGAAATTTGGTATAGAGGGGGTTTTTGGGGCCCTGATCACAAATCTAGAAGAGTTTTAGGTCGGACACGTTTCGTTCTTGAGATATTCATCATCAAACTTGAATTGAAAACTAACCTAAATTTACCATATTCTTCCTTCTTTTGCACGCAAAAGTTTTATGCTAAATTCCTACCTAACATTTTATTTTCACTTTCTAAAAATCAAATCAAATTTAATTTACCCATTTTTTTCATATAATTGCAAAGATTCACTTTCAATCATTATAATCGCATATAATAAATATCTCAAAGACGAGACGTGTCCAACTAAAAATTCTTTGTTCTTTCGTTAGCGCCCCAAAAACTCCATTTGTAAATAATTAACTTTTCTTTATATCAAAACAGGGCCGTATTATCCATTAGGCTGACTAGGCTACAGCCTAGGGCGCCATGATAAAAATGAAAAAATAGGCACCAGGCAGGGAGTAATAGGTGCCAGATAGGAATAATTTCTCTGTGAATAAGGTGCTTTGTAATGAAATAGGCGCAAAAGGAGGGAATTACCTTTTTCCTTTTTTTGCTCTTCAAAATTTTTTTGGTGGAAAATAGGCGCTCCTGGTATTTTAGCCTAGGGCGCGTCAAATAGTTAATACGGCCCTGTATCAAAAGTCTAATCACACATTTTTTAACTTTATAATATTTAAAATAACTATTAAACAATCACTTTTAGTTTCAAATTTTTAATTTTGGTTCGTTAAGTTACAAAATTACATTTGCAAATTAATAATTTCCATAGTAACGCAAGGTTTATTGTCGTTTCAAATACAACAGCCGACCAGTTTAAACTTAAATTTTACATGATTAATTTTCTGGCCTACAGGCGGCAACTATGTTAATCCACCACTGCAAAACTAGTATAAAACTATAGTTAGAACCATATTTATTTTATTCTGAAAGCGATGCCGCCAAGTACACAAAATATGATAAAGTAAACAAACCTTTTCCAAAGCACATAGCCTCTGACCAGAGCCTGATTACATATTGTTAGATAAATAAATAAAAATATTGCGAAAACACGTATTTCGTACTTAAAAACATCCTCTTATTTTGTCTCTGGCCTGCCATAAAACCTATAACACGTGGCGTAGTAGTCGGATTTAATATTTTTGCTGTAATAAATCATTGTCCACAAAAGGTTTATTTGCTTCATTATTTTTGTGTACTTGGCGGCATCGCTTTCAGAACGAAATAAATATGGTTCTACCTATAGCATATTAGTACTTACTAGGGGAAGTCCGGGAAGCCCCGCCCGGCGGGTAACCATGTCCACCGTCATAATTTTTAAACTCAACTTCTTATCAGTCCGATATATCAGTCAATACAAACATTAAAGCTAAAATGCTAACAATGCTGATTTGTGCTCTGTGATACCGCGTTTAAATCTTCAATAGTAAAAAACGTTTTGGATGCAGGTCAATATATTTATTTTCTGTGAAAATTCAAACGTTAGTATGTTACATAAGTAGATATTAATTTGCATCATTAATATATTAAAATGTAAGAAATTAATTGTATTTTATTATGCATCATTTAAATATAATATTTTGTGAGGGTTTTAAAAAAGGCAATTAAAAAAAAATGCGTTATCGGGTAAGACCGCCCAGAGAAAATTGCTCTGGCCAAGGTAGCACCAAATTTTGTTAAAAAAAATAACAATGTAATTTATCTATAATATAGAAAAAATGTTTTTAATTTTTTTTTTTCATTTTAGGTTTTACCTTTTACTTTTATGTCCATAATTTTATTATTTAGAAGAATCTGAATATTGAGGACTTATAATAAATATTATAAAACAAGTTATAGGGTTTAATTTATTTAAAAGTGTTTTATTTTATGGTAAAAAATATCTTAATTAGTAAGAGGTCTTGTCCACCCTGGATGGGCGGCGTTATGCAACATATAGGGAACCTCCGCCCATTGGTAGGGTCTTAAAAACGTAAAGTTTTTTTACTGAAAATGTTCACTCATCCAAAAATTAAGCATACTTTAAAATACAAAACAATAGATTTAAGCAATCAATGCCGTTTTTAATAGAACCTTATAGGTTACTGACACTTCACAATATTCAAATTAGCTTCGGTGGGCGGGGCTTTCCGGACCTCCTCTACTACTAGATATTTAACAAATGTGATTTTTAAGCTTGACTTTTACCCTGGCCATCCTTGAGTTAATACTCTTACTTATGGCTTTACGCATACCGTGGCTTATAACGAGTGTTTTCAATGTCAGTCAATTCTTGACAATTCACAGCACTGGTATACTTGATAACTAACTCTTTAGGAATAAATGTGTCAAGCTTTATTTAGCTGTGTTTGGTGTTTTGTAGTTAACTTATTAAATTATTAAGAGCTGTTTGAAATGTGTATTTTAAGTAAAATATTTTTTGGATATTAAAATAAAATGTTGATGGTAAATTTGTTATCAATCCATTAAGAAATAACAGTTCCTTTGGAAAACTTGAAACTTACACTAAATACTACTTATAAACGAATTGAACACAATACCCAAACAACAAAAACATTCCATTGAGCAATCCCCCATATAAATAAAGCATGCGTCTACACTATTTCTGGACCTTGCTGCAGAGCTGGGATACATTACACCAAACAATGGTTAAGTTGTGGAGCGGACATAAAGCATTGCGAGACCCGTGCTTTACTTATATGGGGGATTACCCAGTGGAAAGTTTTTGCTGTTTGGGTACCGTACCGAGGGTTTTCTTTTTTTTATCTAGGAGGACATTGCACCAACATCAAATATACAGAATCAGCCAGTTAAATGTGTGCAATGCGTGGAAAAGAGACAGTCTAAGGATAATGGCGGCATGTAAACATTTCGGATTGGGTGACTAATAGTCGTTGTTTTATTATTGCATTACTGACCAATATACTTTTAAAAGTAGCTAATACGATATACCAGAGAAACAATTTGATTTAAAAAATATTTTGAAATTTGCGGAAAAAAATTAGATTATTTGGTTTGATATACTAGAAAAAATCTAAGATTTAAAAGCGGAAAATTTTGCAGAGCTATTTTTTGCCTCTTTTTAATAAATAGCGGCATCTAAGACACTTATTGTAAAGTATAATAATTGCATCTGTATAGTTTATTAAAAATATTAAATAATTTAATTAAGTTTGGGATTTATTGAAATTTACAAAAAAGGATAAAAATAGAGGTTTGCTTCTGAAATTTATTTTTTCATTGTGGGGGGCAACCTAAAAAAACCCTTTTCGCAAAATCCTAAATAAATATTTTCTTTAGGTCAAGAGCATTTTTAAGTTTTTTGATTTTAAAAAATATTTGGTATGACCTTAAACAGTCATGCTGCGTCATGCTGTAAATAAAAAAAAAACACTACATAACATGACATAGTCAAAAATACAGAATTTTGTTTTTATAAAAGACCAGTTAAAATATATGTTGACTTAATTAAAATGTATCTGAATTACATACAGCAATTCTTGACAGATATCACTACGCATTTAGGTAGCTTTTAATCAAAATTGTCATTCTTTAAGTGAATATATTGCCAAAAAGTGAACTAAATCTAACAGAGTGGCGTCGTTCAGTAATCATATTACTTACCCTCATTTAAACATGTAATATCAAAAAGGCTTTTAGCACTGATGGGGTGACTGTTGCCCTGCATATAGGGATGATTGTTTGAGGGCACCCCTTCTGTCTGAAACGACTGCAGCCACCATGTCAGCCTAATTGAGTGAAACTATCCGAATGATACTAACTATTTAGATTACTTTTAAATAGGATTAAAATTTTATTACCAACCAAATACTTTAAATAAACCATAATACGATTTTACATGGGTTAATCATATTGTTTTGTTAAATTTTATGTGATAACCAGAAATTCGCAAAAATACTTGTATTAGTAAATTTATATTGAATAGAGATTTTGCGATTGCAGAAAAAAAATACACTGAAGAGCATCGTTGTATTTTTGTATTTAATTGCTTAAGCTTCGTTACAACTTTGAGAATTTTTTTATATGAATGTAAGACATGGGCTCCACCCTTAAATACCAAATACTATTGGTCTAAAGACGAACACTTTGAATATGAAAATATTTTTTCTGGAATTTGCGAAAAAAGTTGTTTTTTTTTGGATTACCAACCCAAAAAGAAAAATAGAAGTAAAATGGCTTAAATGCGACTGCATTTTATTGTCAGTCCCCGTAGGTCTACAACATGTGCATCATTTCATCGTTGTTAGAAAGTTTAAAAAGGTGTGTCATTTTCGTTAAACAGAATAACCAAAATTTAAAAATAGTTCCAGAATTAGTACGCAGTAATGTACAAGCGATTAAAGCAAAATTCGCACTAAAAATAAAAATAGAACATGGTATACTAGTAAAAGTAAAAAAAATATTTCATGTTTGTGTACACATAGTGATTGGAAATATCCAGTTCTAGTAAAGTTTTTAAATTTGTATTTTCTTAAAATTCCTGCCCATTCAGGTTACGTTTATATAAACAATACTTAACGAAAAGGTATTCTTAACAAGCAGTCAAAATAATTCTACAAAATAAAAGAGAAAAAACTTAAAAAAAATCATAAGAAAAAAGAGGAAATTACAAGCAGTAAGGAGTTTTTTTCTGTTTGATTTTGTAGAATTCATATGTATAAACATTTTTGGTAAATAAAAGCTTCTCTATAAGTTCTACAAATCGTTAAAAGTAATATAACTAAGAACTAACCAGAACTTACTTACACCCTTATTATAAATCTTAATAGACATTAACGATTTTAGAAAAACTGCGTGGATAGATTATATGGCGGTAAAATTCGACTCATAGAGCCTATCGGTGTGTGTTTTGTTTAATAGTATTCACATGTTATTAAGTAACAAAAGGCAGTACGTTGTACGTTACCAGCCTTACATTAAAATATGTAACCAGAACTTACAGCTATCTACAAAAACCATTTCTCATTCAGTACGTAACGTTACCTAATACTTAAAACAAAAGATAATTATAAATAATTCTATCACATTTAGAATATTATACGAATGCATCTTAAAGAGCTTTAAGGAAGTTCGACAAAACAGTATCTTGAAATTTTCCCCTTATAAGTAGTTTTTGCTTTATATTCTTTTTCCCGATTATTTTGTGTAATATATGCCCTAAAAGTAAAGTGTGATATGTTCGGGAGCCCCTGTATAAAAAAGGGAAACAATTCATATTTCTAATACCATGTAAATATTTTAAAAAAGATAAGAAAAACAGATAAACGTTTTTTTTGTATTTTAAATAAAATAAAATCTTGAACCAAATTACATCAACAGTAAGCACAAAAACAGGTTATTGGCTCCGAAATTCTAAAACAAGCATTACCATTACTGGACCACAAGTGTTATAAATCCTCATTTAGGAAAAATAAATGAAAGTTGAAGAAACGATTTAAACTCATAGATTTGGGAAAGCTAACAGTAAATTTCTCAAAATATTAAAGGAATAAAATTCCTCTAATTGTCTCAAGATAGAAAGTAGACTAGACGTGCTAAAAGGTCCTGTTAAAGGAAACAAATGGGCACTTAGCGAACCGACCACAAACACCAGTGCCAATGCGATATATGGGAACAAAAGCATCAAGTATAAAATCCACCCAATCTTCAAATGACGACGCTGACTCAGGGCCGAAATAAGCTTTTATCTACTTAAAAATATAAAAACAAATATGCATGTAAAATAAATTTTATTACCATCGTATTCTTAAATGTTTTAAACTATCTTACATATTATTTTAATGTAAAGGGTCATCCAATAAGAATGTCCTATCTTTATCTGCATATTGTGTTAAAATTCTTTGCAATAATGTAATCATATTTTGCATATATTTACGGTCAGTTCTAACAAATTATTATGTAGAGATTTACGATTTTAGAGCGAGTACAAATTGTAAATTGTGTAATTGTATAATTCTCCAATATTTTTGGCATATTTCTGTTAAAAATATTTTAAAATATAACACACTTTTTGTACTAGAGACCGAGGCGTTTGTGGTGCGCCATCCTGTATAAGCAGATTTTAAATACCTACAGTTTTAAGATTTGTAGCTTGTTATAGTACCTTTGGTTTTGAGAAATGTACGTTATAACAAGTTAATAAAACCTTTCTCTTTATTTTCCGTAGTAAATAATGTAAACTTGGATAGCATAGTAAAGGGCACTCCAAGACCATCTTGTTTTTCCACTATGTATATTTTGACGGTACTAAAATGTGTTTATATCTTCCATCTAAGTCTGCACACTCCTATTCCAAAAGAATACATAAAATCTAACCGTTTTTTTATACTCAAAAATACAATTTTTTAAGTTTGTCTATTTAAGGCAACTTGATAACAATTTTATATGTTTCGACGCCACTGCCATAAAAAATAATTTTTACCGGATCAGCTAAATAACATAACACAGAGGCAATGTGAGGTAAAGAGACAGTCTAAAGTGAATACTGGCACGTAAATATCTCGGATTGAATACTTTTTTCCACCCTTTATATTATCATCAGTATCGCCGGTAAGCTTTAAAAAAACACTACATTAGGTAAATCTCACTTTATTAGTTTTGGAAATATGGCCATCCAAATCAAGTATTTAGGTAATTTTTAAAGTACCGTCATTTTGTATTAAGTGAAGGTATTGACTTTATATTCTAGGATATAAAGTACTTGTCAGGAGCTTTAAAATGATGTGCCACAAGACCCCTATTTATTTAACTTTTTTTCAAGATGGCGTCCAGCCGCCATCTAAAATTGTTCATCTGTCAATTTTACTCTAAAATATAGTATTTATGCATCAATTTTATATCCTAAAATTTAACTTTTTTAAATGGATTCGTAAAAAATATAAAAGGGGGACATTAAAGATATGCACTGTATCCCACACCTTTAAGTTCACCTGACAGGTACTTGTGCTCATTGAAAATGCCTGACATTTCTTTTAACCTTACTATGAATGAACTACATCCTAGAAAAATGTCAAGCTTACAGCGCCAACTTTTTTAATTCATTTTTTTAACTTTTAAAAATATACGATGATGTGCATGCCTGATGCTTGCCAGGTGATGATTCTCGTACTTAGCATGACTCATCACTATATAAATTTCCAGCCTTACAGGCGAAACGTTACTCGAAGGGTTCACTAGCTCTCCTTACCGGATACACACACCCTGGTCGACCAAAGATGTTTACCTGTGTATGTGCAGGTAAGCTTTTTCGGTAATAAAGTAATAATTGCGCATGTGCGATACAAAGTCTTAAGACCAGTTAATTCTTTTTATTTAAACTTCATTATATTTTTGATAAAATGTTGTTAAAGCATACTGAAATTCAACTTAGGTGTCATAAAATTAATAACAAGAACATATAAACTTTAGTAAAAATGACAGATTTAAAAGCAAGTTAAACCGTTTAATAAACACATTTTTTTAAGGCCTTAGAAATAAAACTAATACTAATATCTACTAAAACTAAAACTAAATACTAATATCTACTAAAAGTAAATTTTAATTTATCATACATGACTTAGGAGAAAAGTTTTGAGGTAATTTGTTTTTATAACCTGAATATTCACACTTTTAATATTATTGATATGCGATCACGGACGTTTTTGGGGGCAATTTATAGATGTATACAAATAATGCGTATTTTACAAAAAATGTCATAAGTCCTGGTCTGTCATTAAAAGATCGGAAGCCAAACAAGAAATATATGTTTCTGGAAGGTCGCATTATAGATTCTGGCCAAGTTTTTGAATTCAATTTTCGGAATCGTAATCTGCACTCGGTATTGGTCAGTCGCATTTCAAATTCAATTGTTTATCCCTAGAGATAGATATCCTCGGCTTTGGTCGCGGGGGTATATGGAAATCCGGCACCGTCTTGGATATTTCAAATCAAAACTAACACCTGGGGCCTTTGTCGAAGTCCAGCTACACATAACTGCAAATATTAACACTTTTGAAGCTTTACATTCGTTCTTTTAATGCAATTTTTATATACAGGGTGTCCAGTAACTCTAGCGACAAACTTTAGGGTTTGATTCTCTAACGAAAAATAAGATGTAGTCCTGTAATAAGGGTGTTTCACTGGTTGTCTGTTGAAAACAGTGCAAAGTTCAGTGTAAAGCAAATAATTTTTATTTATATTTAAAGAATGATGACTTTAAATACTTTCGCTAAGTATTAGCTCTACAGTAGTGAGATTCTACTGTAGGAAATGATTCTATATGTATCCTAACAAAATTAACATCTTCGTCTCGTATTTTGTAATTTACATGTTTTCCTTGGGCCGTAATTCCAGCATTTTTGAAATAATGTCTTTTTTTTAATAATCAGTATATGCAGAAGTCTGGCTTATTGCTAGCGTGCTCAAGTAAAGCGGGTTTTACACCTGGCAAGTAGTTGATCAATTAATAGAACAAGTGCTTGTTCAAGTGACTCGACGGTTAAAAAATGTCTCAACTTATTTATCACGTAGCTTGCTCAAGTACTTAAAGCAATTAAAACTTGTCATCAATATTTTTTAGGTTCCTTTTTGTAATTAGTTAATGGTTAACATAACCCTAGAAAACCATTTGATGAAATTGAAAATAAATTTGACAATAACTTGAAGAGAGTAAAAACATGCAACTTTTCAATTTCTTTCAATGACAAGTAATTAAACAAGTTTTTGATCAATAACTTGGCAGGTGTAAAGCCCACTTAAAAGATCTTACCAAATTGAATGTCGCGACTAGCTATCTTTAAATAGTGTGTAACTGTTTGCTTTCGTCTGCTGTTTTCAGCATTGTAATTTTTTCTGTGTCGTTCAGTACGAACTTATTTTGTACTGGCTTAAATAAATAATCTTTTTCCATGTTTGGTTACTTTATAATAATGCTCAAAAATACGTTTCCTTTCATCTTCTGTAATGAGTCGTTTCACTTTTATCCAAGTTAAGAAATACATATATAGGAAAGGAACACGTGTACTATGCATTAAAGGACATGGTTAAATGTATTGAAAAAAATCACCAGTGTCGTCCGTAAGGTACGTTTGGTAAATATTTTTTTAAGAAAAAATGGCACGCCACTGCACTTTCTAAAATAAAAATACTTTTTTAAATTCTTGCTTAGTTTTAAACAAATTGGATTTTTTACTTTTTTCATTCGATGTACGGTTATCGCATAAATAAATAAAAATAATTTGGCATGCTCATTTCATAGTGCTATACAGGGTGTTTCCTAACTACGGTACGAAACTTAGAAGGGCAATTTTTTATGTTTTTAAAAAGGTCTGTACAAAATGCTACCATTGTCTCCTTGGGCCCAAATATAACAAACTAACGCAATTTACCGCAGTTACCAGATACAGGGTGTCAATGCTTCTATTTTACTTAAGTTATTTTTAAATATTTTATTTTATATTAAAACATTAAAAAAATTGGTAAAAGGGAATTTTTAATGTAATAAATAGATCGCTTCTCATGTTTGCTGTTAAATATAGAGGAAGCCACCTGCAGTTCTTTGCTTTTTTCAAAGTGTCATTACTTTATTTTTCACCAGGTAGTAGATAATTTTTATTCTTCTACATGTTTGCAGAAAAAAGGTATATCTAATAAATATCGCTACATGCAACCATTTTTGAGATATTTTAGATTAAATTAAATTATTTCACATAAAAAACCTTTAGCATTCCTTTACGCAAAATACAAAGATTTAATCCAATTTGCCTAAATTAAAAAGTCGATCGTTTGCGAGATACAGGGTGGCCAAGTAAAAAAACATCGTTACCGTAATTCGCAAACCGGCTAACTCCATAATTACAGATTTTACAGGAGAGACAAAAATGTTTTTGAAATTGTATTGAATTAATTTATTAAGGTTTTTAATCATTTGTTTCATATACTCGTACAGGTTAAGCAAAATTACATAACACATAGGCAATGTGAGAAAAAGAGACAATCTAACTAAATACCGGCATGTAAACATGCGTGACTAATACTGCTTGTTTTGTTATTCTATTACTCGACGATGTACCAAAACTGCTTACTTAAGCAGTATGTATATATGTATTTGGAGCTATTTTAAATAAAAATACCGTAGAAATTCTATATAGTTCATATTTTATGATAATTTTTGTGAGTTAGCTGGTTTTCTTATTAAAAATAAAACACTAATTTGGAGTTGGTCATTTTTACTTTATTAACAAAAATACAAAATTTGCGTAAGTTTTTATTCTATTTTAAAATAAAAAATTGGTTTTACATATGGGTCGAATAAAATTCTGAAAATCCATTGGTAGGGACTTCTTTACCTAGTTAGTATTTTTACTTTAAAATTTTCATTTTTTTGATATAGAGATTTGGTAATTTTAAAATTCTAATTTTAACAGTGTTTATGTGTTAAAAGGGACCGCGATTAATAATTTTACCACAATTTAATAATTTTCCCAAAAAATATATGTTTTTTATAACATATGAAATTTAATAATAATGTTGTATGTCCGTATTAAAAATGCGAATTTATAAAGAACGGTACGGAATATCAATTTAAATAAGTATAACTTTTTGTAAAAAAATAAAAATAAATCAAACGGTCAAAGCAAAATGTCAAATTTGTAACCTCCGTCAAAAATGCATGCATAAAATGAAAAAAACACATCTCACCTTGTGTAATTCCGATTTACTGAACAGCCGTTTACCAATGAAAAGAAGCATTGGCATATTGGGCCGTATGAATATAAAGAATTAAATAATTGAGCTTATAAGTATAAAATGTAGAAGAATTTACTTCAAACGTATGAATAAAGTCAAGCATTTGCTTACAAGTGCAGTATTTACTTATAGAAAAGTTTTAAAGCAAATACTTCCATATCATGAGCATTTGCTTATACTTATAATCAAAAGCATTTGCTTCTTTTTACTCATATGGCCCATATTGACAGAGATAATTTAGTTGCCCATATCGTTGGTACCGTGACAACAGGTCGAAAGTTATAAATGAAATAGGTTTTTTTTTAAATTTTAACTTGAAGGTTATTAACTCCTTAACAAGACGGAACAAAACATGTTTTTACATGAAGTACTAACATTATTTTGAGTGATTTTCTAAAAAGTTGCGGCAACTTCGATTTAAACAAAATTTGGTATACTGGGCTTTTGAGATGCTGATCACGAATCTAAAAGATTTTATTTTCGGAGATGTTTCGTTCTCTAGAAATCGGTCATCAAAGTTGAAATTTAAACTATCCTTATTTTTACTATATTCCCCTTCTTTTTGAACACAATTCTCGAATTAAAGCTAAAGTGGCATAAAATATTTGATTTTCACCTTTTAAAATTTCATTTTTCTTTGTACTTTACACCTTTAACTAACTTTAAATAAATTGCGAAAGTTCACTTTAAACACCCTACAACCATGTATACACTGTGTCATCAAAGCCTGTTGCGATTGAAAGTAAGGCTATGCCATTTAATGCAAAAATAATGTAAAATATGTAGAAAAACGGGGTTTTAAACCTGAAAATCAGATATTGTGTGCCACTTTCGCTTTACATCCAGAATTGTGTTTAAAAAGAAGTAAAAATATGGCCATGGTTCAACTTTGATGATGAATACCTGAACACAAAACAAAACGAAAAAGAAATCTTTTAGATTCGTAATCAGCGCCTCTAAAAATCCTCGTATACCAAATTCGTCAAAATCAGAGCCGCAACTTTCTAAAAAATTACCTTATGTTGGCTCACTCCATCGCTCCTCAATTACGACCTCACCTTTCCAAACACCCAGTATATTATAAATATTTTGTAAAATCACCATGGTTTGTTTATTTTAAGAAAAATTCAATACACATTTAAGAACGTTGCAAAAAGCATAATCACACCTTTATAAAATAAGCTAACTAGCGGAGTTAGCCGGGCAATTTCGATGCACCTGGAGTTGGCCGATTTTCCGATGGTCGGTTGTAAGCAAATTAGTAAACATTTTGGAGATATTTTATTTGAAAGTCGTGAGAAACTAGACAAAGTATTGGTAAATACCAAAAACTCAATTTGAGGAAAAAGTGGAGTTAGCCAATCTGCGAATTACGGTATCGACATGGAAAATTTAACACCCTTTATATTGCAAACCTTTCGACTAAGGTAAATTGCTCTAGATCGTTGTATTTTGCCTCAAGGAATGTGTGGTAGCATTTTGTACAGACCCTTTAGACACTACCAAGCCTAGATAAAGCGTGAAGGAAGGAAACTTTTGTATAAAATAAAATGTTTGGTCTACAATTTCTCAAAAATGGTTGCTCGTAGCGATATTTAACAAGTATACCTTCTTTGTGCAAAAAATATGGGAAAATATTTTTTTTACTAAAACTAAAATATAAATAAGCAAAAAAAAGTTACTACTATACTTTGAACCTAAGCAAAGTACTGAAGGTGGCTCCCTCTATATTTTTCGACAAAACATTAGCATATTTTGATTTCCCACTCTAATAAACCCTTTAATTTTATTTCTTGAGAAAAAATTACTTATAATTATTAAAATGTTTAAAAATAACGAAAATAAAATAAAAGCTTTGACCCCCTGTATCTTGCAAACGATGTCACTGGTCAAGACTTCAGAAGAATACAATTGCAAAGTTTTAGTGTCTGGGTATAAAACATACGAATAAAACAAGTTGGCCCAGTAAGATTTTTCTCCCTGTAATTTTTAAACATTTTTTGAAAAACGCCTTTTTACTATTATAACGATATCACTCTATTTGCGATTGGATTAAAAATAAACATAAATACTACTAAGCAAAATACTGGATCAATTTATTTATTTTTCTTAAGGGGCCATGGATAGCCACAATATTTTGGGCAAATTTTATTTTTAAATTAAATTTTTAATTTTCATCTAGAGTGCCATGATCATTTTAAAATTATTACTCCCCATAACATTACTTAATTTCAGAAAAATACAAAATCGATTTTATTTTTTTTAAACTTATTTTTAAAGAGGGATCTACACTTTATTTTTTAGTATTTTTATCCTAGTTCAAATACCAAAATAGGACCATATCACTTTTTGGTTTTTGAGGTAAGGTAAAAGAACGCCGCGCTTCTTGCTGCTCCGGTGGGGTCGGCAGCGTTGATCACCGGAGTTTGGGTGGCGGCACACGGTGTTTTGCTCAGGGGTTAACGGACGGACCGAGCAGCAACCATTCAAGTTGTGGAATGAATGGCGTGTAAATGGAAAGAAGTAGGGGTCTAGGCACAGTAAGCCTCTAGGCTGCCTGCACCACCTAGGGGGCGATGGTCGAACTTAGGTGGAAGACCCCTAAAGGGCGGAAAAAAGGTAAAAAACCAAAAGAAAAACTTTGAAGCATTCTAGTAAAAAGTTTACAAAGATAAAATTGGTTTCGTATTTTTCTAAAAGTAAGTAAATTATGAGAAGTGATTTTAGAATGATCATAGCACTCCAAATGAAAATTAAAAATTTAATTAAAAAATAAAATTTGTCCAAACTTTGTTTTAAAAATAATGTATTCCGACTAAGAATGTTCTGAAGAATCCGAAAAACACAAAAACATACAAGGTGTCCCACTTAAAAATCAAAAGTTTTTAGTCATTTTAGGTGAAACCGGAAGTCGTAAAAGCCTTTTATATACACCTAAAAATGACTTGTTAGTCTAACAACACTACCAAGTTTCATCAGTATCAATAAAGAAATAAAAAAGGGCAGCCGGAAAGTGATCTTGTGAGCTCCGGGTATAATATTTTGCAGGTAGTTTTATCAAGTCTACTTTGTATCTGGAAAAACCACTTTTTGGTTACTAAGTTTGTTCTAAAGTTATTCCTAATCAAAATGGGTCCAAATGTGGACGGCCACCCTGTATTTTTGTAGTTTCTGCCACTGCGGAGTAAAATTATAGAATAATTATTTGTGTGCGTGCTGTTGTTACTGTGCATGCCTATAAAAAAAAGGTTTTGTATTATTACAATAATGCCTGAAAGTTTTAAAATTATTTTTAATTTTTATGTGTTTTGCATAACAACAGTGGCAACCAAATGCAGCTGCAAGAAGTTGTTTGCATTTTATTTTAGTTTTTTTTAAATAATTACTAATAACGGCTTTATTTAGTAACTCATATAAAAACGAACATTATTAATTTGCCTTTACGAGTTTTATAATCAATTAAAATAAATGACCGAACTTTGAAAAAACCCTGTATATATGCACCAATATAAACATATTAACAAAGTCAAAAGAACAATAAAAAAGATAGGAAATTCAGCGTAAGCTTATTTTGAAAAGCTTTTAACGTATCCACAATTCGAATGTATTGATTTCTGACAAATATTTGAACTGATGGCTTTCTACTAGAGGCGAACGCGCGATATGGCCCATATATCAACTTCCAACGAATAGCAATATTGCTTGTATGGTGGAAAGATCAGTTTTTGGGGAATATAAATTTTCCAGGATATTTATGTTTTTTACAAATAATTTATTTGAGGTATAAAGGTATAACTTTTGAGAAAAAAGACTGTTATGTTGTTTTTATATCCTATCGATTGAAAAAAAAGGATTTAGGTATTTTTATAACATATAGAATGGCTAAAAGCCCACTCTATTGCTTACCTTAGTATAGTAGTTACAGGGTCGGTCAAATTAGTAAAGTAGTAACAAGTATTCTGCTTTTCATTATCAAACAAAAATGTGTTTTTAAATTTGGCCCCATTTTAACCAAACAATGGGCCATATCATTAAAGCTAAGCAAATGCCTTAACTTAAAAGGGTAAAAGATAAAACATAAATAATTGCCTAAAATAAATAAAGCAAATAATATACTTATATAAGTTACTTAACTTTAGTCACCTGTCCCAATATTTTTTCGTTTACCTATTCTTACCTACCCTAATTTTTTTATTTATTATTATAATTAGTTATTACTTTTCTGCCTTCCCCGTAAACAAATTTCTGGCTACACTCTTATTTTATGCAGTCCCAGTTGCCAGGGTTGCGACGTCCTCTGGAGTGTCTATTTTTAAAAACACATTTTGTAATTTGGAAAACATAAAAGCATACTATTTAAATTATTTGTGAGTAAAAATAAAATGGATTTTTTTATTATTTGTTTTATATACCCGTAGAACTGACCTAGTTTAATAATTAGTTTACACTTAAAAAGGGACAGAGATAGGACTGTTCAAAACGTTGTGTGAGTAGTTAAAATAATGATAATGGAAGTTCGGTTTTTTTAATATCACTTATCAGGAATCATTGTCTACCACATTTAAACTTGGCTGGAAAGATTTGGCGCAAATAAATTCCTAATTCCAATATTGAATCGGGTAGACCCGATGTTCTTTGGCTCAAACTTTACCTGAAGTTTTCTTCTTTTGTTTGTTGTACCGGTTCCCATCTGACAATTCCTATGTCCAATTTTTTTATGTTCATTCAACAAAGATTGACAGTATCATTTCCCAGTTTCCAATGGCCAAATTAAGATTTCAATGTCCATAATAAGGACTGGACAGGCTCTTTAAAAACTGACCCTCAAGGCAGTGCAGCGGAAATCTTCGCAGTCAGTAACTCTCTTACCAACCTTATTATGGCACCCACCTACTTTCCTAAAGTGCCGAATTATAGTTCAAACCCTTTAGATCTCTTTTTACCTCCAACCCTGAACTCTATAAAGCATCTGCCCCCTAGGTCGCTCAGATCATGGCTTGCTTACTGTATTTTACTTTGCACATCCTGAAGTAAATGAATGCATGCCACCACGTACCGTATGGCACTACAACTCAGCCGACTGGGATGGCCTTGGGGACTTTTTCGGCACGTTGCCTTGGGACACCATCTGCTTTTCTTCTCAGGATCCTTTCGAAATCTGTAAGCAACTGACCGAGTCAATTCTTTTGGGCATTGAAATCTATGTACCTCACACCAAGGTAACCACCAAACCCTCCAATCATAAACCTTGGTTTACTATAAAATACGTGACAAAGCTGGCCTTTTAAAAATTCAAGCTTACACAAAAGTTTCTAAAAATCCTAGGCCAGAAAATCGACTAGCTGGCATTGAAGCAAGAAACCACAACCATCAAACAATCTCAGAAGCCAAAGACTCTTTCGACAATCGCATAAAAATATAGTACTTTTTTGTTCAAATGGCAGCAAATTTTTCTGTTTTTTTGCTAAAAACATTAGTAAAAATTTCTGTACCAGTTCTTTTCCACCACTACCTTGAAGGTGAAATTATTATATTTACATCACATTACCCACCTGTCAATCATCCAATTCCAACTATTCCCCCTGTTCCTTATAAAATGCCAAATATTATTTTTAAAGTAAAGCACATAGGCGTTTCCTCTATTCTCTTAACAAAAAGAAATCGTATGGGCTAGATGGCATACCAGGAATCATTTTAAAAAAATGTGCTTCTGAACTTGCACCTATTTTAACTTTTTTGAATTTCTTATGAAATGGGTGTTTTTCCAGACAGCTGAAAAGCTGCACGTGTCCAAGCTATCCCCTAAGAAAGGATCTAAATCTCTTCCATCCAGCTACAGATCTATTTCACTTCTCTCAGTGCTTTGTAAAGTAATGGAGAAATGTATAAAGTCGCAAATTCTTAGGTATTTAGAAAAACATAAACATTACATGACAGGCATTACGGATTTCGTCACAAGAGACCTACAGCAGATCTTCTTTCCTTCGTATCACACAACTGGAACAAGTCTCTTAAGTATCTAGGTGAGTCCCAAATTGTTGCTCTTGATATATCCAAAGCTTTCAACCAGGTTTGGCATGACGCACTTCTCAATAAACTTCCGTTCTACGGTCTTCCAACTAAACTCTGCTGTTGGCTCTCCAGTTATCTTTCTAATCCACGTATATCAGTCAATGTGGATAGCCACTCTTTAAGCTTTCACGAAATTATTGCTGGAGTGCCTCAGGGCTCAACTTTGTTTCTTCTTCACATCAACGACCTTTTTTCTTTCACAACCAATCCCATCCATAGTTTTGCTAACGATAGTAGCCTTTACTCCAGTTTTCAGGTTCTGAAACCAATCGCTCAACCCGACTCGGAAAGCAAATGCAGGGCAATGCAGATATCTCTTTTACAGCACCTCAATTTACTATTGGATTGGGGCGCCAAAACTCTTGTTCAATTTAATGCATTCAAAACACAATAATGTTCCTGGTCCAAGGACACATTCAACCTTGTGGGTATCACATTTGAGGACAACCTTAACTGGCACAAACACAATGTATCCATAGCCACGGCGGCTTCCAAAAAGATTGATTTCTTTTCGGAGCCAAGCAGTATTTTCGCCTTCCAATTTATACACTTTGTATGTGTCCCAAATTCAATACTCTCTGGAATATTGTTCTGGTTAGTCATCACCCTCAGCATTCTTAATCACATTCAAAGAAGAGCTGTTCGTCTTATTAATGATCATTTACTTACTAAAAGACTTCTTTTTCTTGCGCATCGTCGGGCTGTAGGAGATCTATCGCTCTTTTATAGATAGTTTCACGGCTTCTGCTCCGACGAGTTGTCCAGTATAGTCCATCCACTTGCAATGCCCAAGAGAGAGCCTCGTAGTGCCGGACGTATGCATCCCTATACGGTCCAACTGGAGAGGCCCCGAGCTTTCCAGTATGGCCAAGCTACCTTAACCATTTAGATCATAAACGATTCTCCATTTCTTTTTACCGATTACTAAAGATATTAATGTCGTTAAAAAATTTTAAGGATTTAGCCTACATCATTATTTTTCTATAAACTTTACAATATACATTTTTTGCAATAAGCGCATATAACATATTCTTAAACCCAATGTAAGCCAATACTTTCTGGTTTGTTTTTTAATAATTCTAGGCAAAAGAATCAGAGAAAAGCCCATTTAGCAATACTGTATATTATAAAATCAAAGAATTTGTTTAAAAATGTATTTATTTTTGGCCTTTTATGCTGCATAAAAACTTCGTAATTAAACAGTTTCATCTAAATTACAGCATTTTATAGCACATTAACCCTGAAACAGTTCCCAATTAAAACGTTTTTAAACAAAGCTATAAAGCGACATGGTCTACTTAATTTCCTACAAAATACAGTGGGATATTTACAATGTAACATTTTATCATCCCCTAAGTTCATCCCTTGTACTGCTACAAATGATCTCATTTTCTAATTGATAAAGGGCGTTAAAATGTTTTATGATACTTCTGCGAAAATGGATGATGTGCTTGCTTGTTACTTTATGTGAATATTACAGTATGCCCTTTAAATTATTAGGTTATTAACCAAATTTTATATAATTGATAACGAAGATCACATACTAAAAGGATTTCGGTCTTCCATTGTCTTTTTTAACTATTCACACAACGTTTCGGGCAGTCCTATCTCTGTCCATTTTCAAGTGTAAACCTTATGGTTTTTTAGTTTAATATTTTTTAATAAAAATGAATGCGTTTTGGTTTCTAAAAAACATTTTCAAGGGTTAAAGTAGGTGTAGGTATATCAATCTTGTATAAAATAAATACTTCAAAATAACACAAAATGTAAAATATACAAAATATTGGATCTTTTTTTTTAAGAAGCAACATCAAGTTTGTTTAACAGCAAAGCATATACCAAAATTAAATTTTATTATTTAGGTACTACATTTAAGCAATCAGCGAATTTTTTGAATGTATTCGTTCTTTCTTTAATCGCTACTTGCTAGTGTTTAACACATTGAAAATCAGTTTAAAAAAATTGAGCTGGCAAGACGTATAATGATGAACAATATTTTGTGAACTTTATGTAAGGTACCTGCGGCATATAAGGCCCACCTAACGTTAAATGTAAAAAAAAACATCGAATGATTAAAGAAAGTCAAGCAACATTTTGTTCAGATTAAAGATTGCTTATTTATTGTAAAAATGAAATATAAATAAAATTAAAAAATAAATATGGAATCAACTATAAAAATTATTAAAAACCCTTTTTCATGGGCCATATTAAATTACCATAGTTAAATAATAGGCCCCAAAATATATTTTTTTTTTGTTTTAAGGAAAATAATTTAAAAACTTTAATTATTTCTTATCCTAATAAATCTTTGGTTTATAAGTTATAATTAGTTGCTTTTCTCCTGGGCTCATTTTTTATTAAAGCATACATAGCTCTTAAAAGTAAGACTTATATTCCTTTGCTCTACCCTTTCTTATGCTACTAGTCTTAGTATGTTCTGTAGCTACTCAAGAAGCACACAAGTTTTCTTTTATTGACTTTTATAAGCTATGACCTACTCTAGTGGGCATTATTAGCCTCTGGACACAATTTTAAAAACCACCAATTTACAACACAATAACTTTTTTCCTTCCATAAAGAACTCAAAGTTTTAAACAGCAATAATTAAAAATTCCCAAACAAATTATCCTATTTATAAATAATAATAAAATCCGGATACTTATAATTTTTTTGGCAATAATTATAAACCCTTATGATGATATCGCACCCTGTCACAAATTCTTCGCAACTAAAAAGAAGAAAACGCATAGCAGCCTCCGCTTACTTCCCGTGATATTTATTGGTTTTACGTATGTATGGGTAATGTTTAAACCTGAACCCTTATATTTTGTCGCGAGTTTTTAAATGTGGGCCTTATATGCTTCAGGTACTTTAATGTATGTTTGTGTAATTTTAACGGGCTTACCTTGTAAAAAGTTATATACGCCTACTTTACCTCTTAAAAACGGTTGTTTTTACAAGCTTTTATTTAACTTGCAATATCTTGCAACTTAATATGAAGCATTTACCTTCAAATGAATTAAGCTAACATTTTGTACATAGGTCTAGTTTGGATGACAATGCATGCTTAGCTATGTAACGTCATTCTAAATCCAACATGGCGGAACACCCAAGATTGCAGACCAGTTATTTTTAATGCATCCCCACTATATGGGTATCAAATAAAAGGGCTTGCTGAGGGTAACTCCAAAAATACAGTGACGTCACTTTTAATCCAATATGGCGGACTTTTTAAAATAGCGGACTAGTTATTTTTAATACACTCCTACAATATGGGTATCAAATGAAAGGGCTTGCTGAGAGTCACTCGAAACAAAGTTACGTCAATCAAAATCCAATATGGCAGAAATCTAAAAATGGCGGAGTAGTTATTTTTTATGCACATCTACAATATGGGTATCAAATGAAAGGGCTTGCTGAGAGTAAGTCAAAAATATAGGGTTGTTATTCCAAATCGAACTTGGCGAAATAGTGAAGATTGCGGACTAGTTAAGTTTACACTTTTACAATGTGGGCATTAAACGAAAGAGCTTGCTGAGAGTAACTCAAAAAATAAAGTAACGTTTTTTAAATCCAGCATGGCGGAAAACCCAAGATGGCGGAATAGTTACTTTTAATGCACTTTTACAGGATGGGTATTAAATGAAAGGACTTGCTGAAAATATGAATGTGAACTAAACGTAATTGCTGCAATTCGTCTGAATTTTTAATGGACTTGGGTTTTGAAGTCGAATACAAGTGCCTATTCGTATTACAACTAGGCTGTTCAAAATTAACCGGCAAAGTTATAACGAAAAGTTTATTTTATTCGTTTTAGTACATTTTAATAAAAGCTTGTTTTAAAAAAGTTTTTCACCTTAAAATTATTTATCTCTGTAACAGCCCACGAAGGCTTATGTCAAAGTATCAGAATACCGTCGCACGTCGGGATGTCGGGCTATTAAATGAGGATGAAGAGCTCCAAATCAATTGATAAAACGTAGTTTTTAGAATACATCACAATTTTTACTTTACCCTTTTTAATTATAAATTTTAAGAAAAATTTTTAATCAGAAATATGCAATATTTATATATTTGTAATATTTGAATATATTTGGATTAAAAACTATTATATATTGTGAAACACTCTTAAAATTGTAATTTATCAAAAACTGCGTTTCAGTTTGGAGCTCCTCAGATGTTAAACCTATCCTATTCTCTGTTTTGTCATTGTTGTCTTAGCACTAAAACATGCAATGTTTGCATTTCACAGCGGCTTTTATATAGCGCGGTAGTGCTACCTAAAGATGTCTCCCCGGCTGGAGACCGAACTGATAACTTCGGGCTATCGAGGTCAAGGCTCTGTTCACTGCACTGCCGGGGAAAAAATAAAATTTACACCAATAAACAAATTTAGGAATTAAGAATTTGCTACCATAATGAAAAAACTTCACCCAGAAACCTAAAAAGTAAATGAAAAACCTAATAGAGTGATTTGAACTCTGCCTTCATAGTTCCTACTCTCAAGTAAAAATGACAAATTACAGATAGGTGTGTTTCTCGGTCCAGTATTGGCCAATATTTACATGGAAGGTAGCTTGGAAAGGAGCTTTCCTCTCCTGAGGCGGTACCACCGCAACGACCCTTTAAAGGACCCGTGAATTTTACACGGACGTTTTGGGTTTTGGTTGGTTGAGTCAGTTTTCCTTCGTTCTCTTTTTTCTTTTTTTACTTCCTTTACACCAAAACGATGTAAAAATGATGATGGCACACCCGGAAGTAAAATGAACCGAAGTAAAACACCCCTTAATTCGGATCTCAAGGCGAGGGTGCGACCGGGAGGGGGGCATCATCAAGAAGTGTAATCTCTTTTGCAAATATATGTGTTCTAAGAACCAATATAAACGCTGTTAACCATTACCATTCAGTCATCTAAGCCCCACACACTTTTTCTAACGGAAACCCAAATCAGCCCTTTAACTTTAACCAGCCACCTTCTCTTTTCAGGCTATGAACTGGCTAGGCTCTTCAAAAACTGACCCACAAGGCAGAGCATCCGAAATCTTGGCAGTAGTAACTTTCTTATCAACCTTATCATGGAACCCACCTTCTTTCCTAGAGTTCTTAATTATAGTTTAAACCCTCTAAATCTCTTTCTTACCTCCAACCCCGAACTATATTAAGCATCTGTTACTGCTCTCCTAGGTCGCTCAGATCATGGCTTGGTTACTGTATCCTACTCTGCACATCCTGAGGTAAATGAATACTGCATGCCACCACGCACCGTCTGGCAGTATAACCCAGCCGACTGGAATGGCCTAAGGGTCTTTCTCGCCACCTATCCTTGGAATACCATTTGCTTTTTCTCTCACGATCCTTTCGGAATTTTTAAACAACTGACGGAATCAATCCAATTGGTCATTGAAACCTATGTTCCTTACACAAAAAATAACTCTTAACCCTTAAATCACAAACCCTCGTTTTCTAAATTATGCGATAAAGCTAGACTTCTAAAAATCCAGGCTAGCATAGAACTAAGACACCAATACAATCAAACTATTTCAGAACCCAAAGACTTCTTCGATAATCGCATAAAAAACAAAGTTATTTCTTGCTCAAATGGTAGCAAATCTTTCTGGTCCTTTACGAAAACCAATTAAGTAGGAATTTTGTACCAGTTCTTTTCTACTACTTACCTTGAAAGATAAAATTATTTCTATCTAGGAAAGGCCGAAATATTTGCTAAACAATTTGCAACCAATTTTACCCTTGTCCCTCCTGCAAATCATCCTATTCCAACTATTGCACCAGGTCCTTATAAAATGCCCGATATTATTTTTAGGGTAAAAAACAAACAAGCGTATTCTTTTTTTCGTAACATATGTTGAAGGGAAATTTTTTTTTATTATTTTTCTAATAAACTTTTTACTAGTGTACTTATTTTTGCCAAATTTTGTACACATATCAATAACAAATTACCCATAAACAACGTTTGCTTTTAAGGCTTGCTTTGTTAATTAAATCAGAATTTCTAATTAAACGTACGTAAATGTTTACAGTCGTTTTTCTCGGAAACCGTTTATTTTAAGTTAATGCAAAAAAGGACCTTTTTAAAAGATCTTTTGATGCTCTTTGTTAATTTTATATCCAAATTTTTAAACTTATTGAAACAAAAAAGTTACATGTAATTTTCCTAAAGTGAAGGACTGTTTAGGCCCTTTGGCATTAATTTCTAGTGTCAAAAAATAGGTTGAATACAAAGAATCATTAGTAATAGTCTAAGATCCGAATAGGAGGCGACCTTCACCCATCTGTTTACTGGATAAAAACTGTTTTGTATTAATGATAGTATTAAAACAAAGGTATTGCCATAGGGTTGCCTAAAAAATGTTTTTATTTTACATGACAGTACTAATATATAGGTACATTTTGTTTCTTCGATTTTATAATAAAGCGGTGGTAAATTTTAAAATTTTAAACTTTAAAACAGTTTTTGGTACATTCGGTATTATATAAAAATATATATTTTAATAACTAGCTTACGTACGTATTTAAAAATATAGAGGTTGCCAATATACAAGTGTGTCAAAAATTTTCGAGTTATTTAAAAAAAATAATATGGCCTTGACCCATTTTTTTAGGCAGCCCTATGGCGATTCCTTGGTTTAAATACTATCTTTAACATGAAACAGTTTTTATCCGGTAAACAGATGGGTGAAGGTCGCCTCCTATTCGGATCTCGTACTATGATATGTATGCAAAATTTGGTAAAAATCAGTATACTAAAAAAATATTAAAAAAAAGTAAAAAAAAATGTTTTTAAAATTTCCGTTATTTTTAAGTTTTTGAAAAAATTGTATAGAAGTTTGTTGCATTAGTTTTTCGTGCAGAATCGCGCAACAAAATCCTTACGCGTAATTTATGGACAACCTGTATAAAACTCTTTCATCTAATTATAAACCCTTTTAACTCTTTTCTGTTTTTATAAAGTAAATAAAAAACAAAAAATTTTGCATGACAGGCAATATGGATTTCGTCACAACAAATCTACAGCAGATATTATGTCCTTCGTATCACACAACTGAAACAAGTTTCTTAAGTTTCCAGATCGTTGCTCTTGATATATCCAAAGCTTTCGACCAGGCTTGGCATGACGCGCTCCTCAATAAACTTCCCTCTTCCTTTCTATGATCTTTCAACAAAACTCTGATTGACGTATATTATTTAATGTGGATGATCACACACACAACACAAGTTTTTACAAAATTAATGCTGGGGTGCCTCAGGGCTCAGTACTGACACCATCTTTGTTTCTTCTTTACATCAATGACCTTCTCTCTTCCACAAGAAATTCCATTTATAGTTTTGCTGACAATAGTACCCTTCACTCCAGTTTTCCGGTTTCCAAACCAATCTCTAAGCCTGACTAGAATAACAAACGCAGGGCGATGCAGATATCTCTTTCACAGGATCTTAATCTAATATTGGATTGGAGCGCCAAAAATCTCGTCCAATTTAATGCATTCAAAATACAATCATGTTTCATGTCGCGGAAAAAGTCATCAAATACTTATCCTTTACTTATGAGCGGCCAATTTCTGCAGAGCAAAGACACATTCAATTTTGTGGGCGTCATATTTGAGAATGACCCTAACTGGCATAAACACATTGTATTTAAAGCCACGGCAGTTTTAAAAAGCTTGGCTTTCTCTTTTGAGCGAAAAATTATTTTTCGTCTTCTAATTTATACCCTTTGTATGTATCTCAAATCCGACCCGCTCTGGAATATTGTTATTATATCTGTGAAATGGCATCCCCACAACACTGAGCATTCCTGATTTCATTGAAAGAAGAGCTGTTCGCCCTATTAATGATCCTTTGCTTACAGAGAAAGACTTTCTTTTCTTGCCCATCGTCGGACTGTCAAGGATCAGTCGCTTTTTTGGGTACTTTGACGGCTTCCGCTCCAAACATTTGTCCAGTATAATTCCCCCAGCTCCCAATAGAGAAACTCGTGGCTCCCAACATCTCACTTTGTTCGTTTTTAATTCCTAAAGTTTCTAAAATGTGCAACTTGCTGCCCGCGGAGGTCTTCCCTTCCGCCCAAAATCTTTAAGTTTTTAAGTCCCGTGTTAACAAAGTCCCTCTTTCCTTGTTGAAACCCACGGTACGTAAGTATTTAAGCGTTTAGCCTTCGTGGATTGTGCAAAAATAAAAAAAAATAAATAGCTTAAGTAACACGCAATTAGGGATTGCACTTCACTCTTTGTTCGATCTCCGAACAGTGCGAACGTTTCGTAGTGGGGGTAAGAGATGCGCTGTGAGCAAAGATTCCTAAAAGCTGATGGTTTTTCGTTTGGTAGTAATCACGAGGTGTTTCTCAAATGGCGGAAATGAATGGGCGTGCCGCGGAAGTGTCAGTAGTGACAGTGACGGGTTATGCGCAATACCAGTAGCAGCTCTTGGTCTAAAAGCTGACAATTTATGTATTGCAACGATAAATTGGAATTTTTGGAAGCTACAAAGCTCGATTATTCAGATTCTCCACGCACGAATCCCTTTAAACCATAGACCGGAAGGCAGCAGCGGCTGGCGATGACCAATTTGGTGGGTAAGCCCGCACCATAGGTAAAAACTAATGTTTAAAATGTTCTTTAGGCGTCTTATTATAAGTTATTAATTAATTTTTAGTACTAATATGGTAAATGGTAAAACAAATAACAAGTTAAAGTAATTTTATAGATTGTAATAATTAACAATAAAAAAGTATTAGTATATTTAAAAATGGTGCGGGTGGACCCACTAAATTGGTCATGATCAGCCGCTGCTGCCGGAAGGGGAGAGCTGGCTGAGCGTCGTGCAACGGGGCCAACAGCAGAGAAAACAAAGCAAAGCAAAGAAAAGCAAATTGCACTTATAAAACCAAAAATTAGGCTAAGATATGTTAATGATACTTTTATTGTATGAAGAGGTAATGACAAAGAACTTAAGGTTTTTTCAAAACATCTGAATTGCTTTCGACCTGGCATTAACTCATAAGGAACAAACCGACATAACGGACAAATTCAAGCTTCAGTGTACAGAAAATAACGAGAGACTAAATACGGAAATGATCAAAAGTATAATAGGACGAGAAACTCAGATCTAAAAAAACTTAACAAGACCAACAAATAATGATTATAATAAGTTTTTAACATTTAAAATTGTAAACAAAAATCAAATATTAGGTATTTCTTTTTCTTCTTTAAAACGTTTAAACCAAACCAAAAAATCGATTTAATACCTTGCCCAAGTCAAAAACAACTTAATAACAAAAAAGCGTTTGATTTTAAATTGGCTTCAATAAAAGACTTATTGAAAGAAGGAGGAGAAATAAAGATTTAAGGAAAATTTCATTAGGAAAATGTTCTCATAAAAATAATATAAATTGATTAATGGGCAAAGTAATTGAATCACAAGGCGCGAACAAAAAAATCGCTTACGGATAAATGATAAAATTTATTTGGTTATGAAGTTTAAAAAGTTTGTAGTGACAGTTCGCAAAAGAGGGAGGGCTTATTGGAATGAATGACTACAGGAGCGTAATAGCGTGAACCACAGTCGAGAGAAGTGATTTAACATCTACGAGGGCCCTAATTTAATATGAGCCCCTCTGCATTATTAGTTACATACACAAATACTATTAATGTAATGAAGAACTTGTAATCCGATTTGCCATACTGATATCATTTAATAAATGACTTACGATAACGATGTTCATTGTGTTTATAAGTGACGAATTTAAGCTTTCCTTTATAAAGATTAATTATTTTTTCTGTAAGACTAAACTCAATAAATTACAATTTCTTTTAATTTTTCATATACAGAATGGTATACCGCAAATGTCCTGGTCCTTACTTTAAAAAAAGTATTATATTTTAAAAATATTACTTTTATCAGCGATCCCTATTCCAAAAATGTATCTAAGGTTTTAATATCTTTAAAAATCATGACAGGGCAAAAATTTTAATATAACTCACCTTACTTACGATTGACTGTATATTGTGATACATTCTTAAATTTAAATTTTGCCATCATCTGCAATTTACATTTTTGGAAAAAATTATACAGAGAGTTCAGTAACTAATATTTAATATTAGCTATACTTTTGAGCGCAATTTACTTGCTTATTTAAATATGAAATTTGTAAAAAAAATCATTTTTTTATGGGGCAACTTTATTATTTTAAATGACACAACCTTTATATTTTCCTCAGTGGTCTTAAATTTTTATTCAACTTTTTTGCTAAACGCATTCGTCGGAGTGGTTCAGACCGTATTCGAAAATGACAATATAAATATTAGAATCAAGAAAATGTAGGTTTTCAAACCGTTGCGTCACAGCCCAATAAGCTATAGGGTATGATTATGATTTTTCTTTTTTTTTGGGTTAAAATGTACTTCAGTTTACACCGGATATACAAATTTTTATATACGATTTTTTTACTTGCCATTTACATTCATGTTAAAAGTTCATAAAAAATGACCGAAGTTTTTAATGAGTTCAATGCATATGACCGCCCGACAAGGATAACTATATTGTTTTTAAACCGTTGTCCGAGATATATTCAAACACGATTAAATACGTGACGTATGTGACGTCACTGTTTAGCAAGAAAATATAATGTTTTTAAAATGTTTTGAACCATATTAACATAAGCCGCTTTTAAAGAAAAGTAGCAAAAACCCCATATAGCTAAGTAACTATTATAACTAATGCTTTTTTTTTTAAATCGCAGTATGTGTATGCACTGATATTTAGCGATATATACAAAATACCGCATCATTAAACCGTAATTAAATAATAATATTACTAGTAAAAAACAAATTTTCAAATAATACAAAATATAACACAAACAAGTTAAAAGAGTCGGCTACACTGGAATATCCTTGTGACAATGTTACCAATAGTATACTGTCGTATGACGTAATTAACAATTTTACTAAAAGAAATGTTAATGTAAAATGTAAAACACTGTCTCTTCGGTGGCGTAGTAGTCTCTTCGGTGGATGGCGTAGTGAACGGAGTTTGATCTCAGAAGCCAGAAGTCGTCGGTTCGATCCCCGGCCGGAGAGACGTTTTTAGGTAGTAGTTATTAAAAAATAACGCCCGTGGTGGCACTACCGCGTTATCTTAAGGTACGTATCCACCAAAACAACCACGAGGAATTTTTTTGTTACTAAATGTTCCTTTGTGTTCCCAAATCTCGAAACAAATGTCGACAAGTTTCAACTTTTTGTCTCCACTAAAGCAACTGAAATCAGAAACATTTTAAGTTTTGTGTATTGGTTTTTACGTTTACGCATAGCAACTTTGAGAACTGAATGTCTTCACCGAAGCAACAACTAAATTTGTTCCTACTTGTTTCTACTTTTTCTTTGAACTTACCGACTTAAAATGGAAACACGAAACATATAGAAACATTTTTATTTTGTTGCTACAACAATGATCAACTTTTAGGAACATTATGGAACATTTTTGGAAACGTGCAACATAAAC
The DNA here is from genome assembly GCA_014170235.1 of Listronotus bonariensis. Classification (NCBI taxonomy): domain Eukaryota; kingdom Metazoa; phylum Arthropoda; class Insecta; order Coleoptera; family Curculionidae; genus Listronotus; species Listronotus bonariensis. Next base: position 188,775 of record JACEGR010000796.1, read on the forward strand.
ACAAAAGTTTCGCATTGTTGCTTTGGTGGATACGTACCTTAAAAGGTACTGTGAAATGGAATAATTGCATGTTTTAGTGGTTGAACAACGTTACCGGAACAGTGAAAAAGATCATTAAATTTTAAAAAGAATAATCATCTAATAACGGTACTCTGCTATTTAGGTATAAGCCTTTGTGGGATGTCACAAAGATAAAAAAGAAAACCTACTTACACACCTTATATACTGGCCTAGATAAGGGAAGTAAAGGGGGTAATTTCCCCCTCCCCCTTTAGAAATGCCAAAAATATGTTAAGTTCTTAAAATGAGTGTGTGCAATTCACTAGCATTTTTGTTGTTGTTATATAGTATACGTACAACTTTTTTGCATAGCCCCCAGGAAATAAAATTATCTACGCTAGACTTTAAATGTCTTAAAGAACTTTACGAATTCTTTATTTATAGTACTCTAAATTTATATCTAGCGCTGTGTATTTATTTTTCTTTTCCAAATCAAAATTTTATGTTTCAAAACAAGAATAGGTAACCTTACCTAAAAGGATAATAAAAAGGCAAACTTCGTCGTCTTTATTTATTGAAATTGGCGAAAGTGCTCGTAAATGCTAATATTATTAAATCAAATAAAACTTTAGGGCCGGATCACATGTATATCGAGACATTTAGGTTGAATTGTTGAGCAAAGGTGTGTTTTAAGATGCCTTTTGTGGGATTATGACTTTTCCAAAAGGGAACGAACGAATGAATGGGGATTATACGCTCGAGGCATTACATAATGGCATCATTTCTGCATAGCATGTTTCAGTTTATACATTCTTCTTGACTACCTACTTTTTATACCTTAACTATTGTAATAAGAAAGAGAGATTTTGTAAGTTGTTTAATAATTATTAATATAAGTAAAAATGATCTTACCGATATTCATAGCTTAAGATTCCCTAGCTACAAAAACATAAGGGCTTAAAAGATAGAGAATTAAATTAAACGCTTTTTATGTTTCTGCGTTAACAATATTTATAGGCGTTACTAGCTATGAAACCTGCAGGGGGCCTAGGGGGCCTGGCAATACCCTGGAAGGGGCCCGGACGCGACTAAAACGGTATTTGTATACATATACCATATGGGCAATTTTTTCTGGGGGGCAGGCCCCGCCGTAGTTACGCCGATTACCATATTGCAACAGCTACATCATTATCATACTATCACGTATTATTTGAAGCGTCGCGTCGGCTAAAACAACGTTGTAACTCGCATAGTGGCGTGCGGTGAAATTTTAAGTAAAGCAAGCAATATTTACAAACTTACCTAAACATACCTATTTGTAATTCGTCAACGACGAAATTAATTTTGGTTATCTTAAAAATTACATTTAAGAGGATGATGTTAAGTATTTTTGTTTTAGGAGAAGCACATCTTCTATGAACTGCACGCCGCTAAACTCGCAAAAAGTGTGAAATGGAGTTAATCATAGAATAATGTTGTAGACACTTAAAGTAACTGCCTAATAAAATAAAACACCTTTAAATAAAATAGATTGGTTTGTCATTTGGCCAATTTCAGCGGAACAGCGATATAAATGGTACCGCACTTGATCAGTCTTTGTGCTTTGTGTCCTTGGTGCGAAATACATTAAATCGAGGTAAAAAACTCCAATTAAACATTGCTTAGTCGCACAAGTATCAAAGTTAAAAAATCTAGGTAAAAGAAAGACCTAGGTCTTATTCTATCTATAATGTTTGACTCTAGTAAAGGCCGACTAAAAAATCAAAATATAATAATAGTTCACCACGTTTTGTATTTTGTATCTCAACCGCTATAGTATACAGACAGGTCTACTACCGTAGACCTTCTGTATTTAAAAATGCGGAAGTTATATAATATATAAAAAATTATGGATAAAGCGTGTTAAAGAAACGTTGTAACTATTATGATCACACAGTATTTTTTTCATTTTAATGCGCAAAGAAACGTACAGGGTATTTTATTAAGAGTAGATAGGTAGCATATCTTAGAAATTAATGGTTGTAGGACATTAAAAACCTATAGCTTGAGAAAATCGACTTTACGAAATCGTTGAAAATTATTTCTTCTATACCGCTAGGGGGCAAAACAATTATAGTCGTGTATAGTAACATATTTTTTTAAAAAACGCCCATTATAAGTTAGGAAAAAAATATTAGCACGGTATTGTTACTAGAACTCATCTTTTTGATTTATTACTTTTCTTTGTAGGGCGTAAAATGTAGGATGTTTTTAAAAAGGAACTTTTGCTGATTAAGGCGACGCTGTTTGAATTTGTTTTTAAATTTTTGTGGAATGCTATAGTTGACACAATTTTTAGCGAATTTTTTTTTTTTAATTTTTGCGGAAAATGCACATATCATGTTTTATACAAAAAAGCGATTTGTTATTTTTTAATTACATATTTGCAAATGACGTATTCACAGTATTGTAATTAAATTACAAAAAATAAAAAAGAAGTAAACTAGGAATTTTTTTAAGGTTTTCTGTATGGAAAGAATATTTGTTTTTTAATCATCATGCACCACTTTTTAAAAGATGGTACCAAAAAGTTTTTATTTAACCCGGTTAACTAACCTTGCACAGATTTCTATAATACAAAAAGGTTATGGCCGTCTTTCCGCTTCATTAAATGTTACGCCACTGATTTTGATTGGAAATCATTTATGTGCCTTTTTCAGCCTGAAACGGTATCTGGGGTGTAGTTTCTATACCAAAACGCTACTGAATTAAATAATTGAGCACTCAAAGCGAACACACATTCAAAGCTATATAAAGAGTCATAAGTTATAGATTTTTGAAGGGCCACAAAGTCCCACCCCTACAATTAATTTTATTAGTTGGTATTAATACCGAGAATGTTCCTAACTTTTAGATGTAATAAAAGTATTGATATTGTAGTGATTTATTGTTTTATTTAGTCCTATTATTACTTGTAAAGTAATTGTGTATAGTATAGGCTACAATTTATGTTTGGCAATTTTAATGTAAAGTTGTTAGTGTGTTACAAAAAAATCACTATCTTGTGCAAATTTATAGATATTTAATTGGATTTTAAAAAGTTTAAATATCCGGAGTGTTTTAAAAGCCAATGTAAACCTTTGACCATTAAAATGCATGTTAAAAAAAGTTTTACTAACACTGGAACCAGAAATAGTTGACAAAAATTTTAATTTAAACTTCCTTTTAAGGAAAAACGTATTTTAAATACATTAAAAATTTTTAATTGTTAGAAAGTAATGTCAATTTGTTAGTGTATTGTTTAATTTGTTGAGGTACTCCAGAGCTGTCTCCTGCTTAACGGGTAGCACTGAAGATGGTTTTGCCGAAAGCACTCCGATACGATATTATTAATTTAAATTAAATTTTGCACAAAATTAACAGTTTCCTCTTTCCAAGAAATAATATGGCATGATCAAGATTTTTAAGAAATTTTTTAAAAGATCTTGAAATTTCTTTTTTGCTTTTTAATTTTTTTCGTTTCTCTAAAACATGGAGGTTTAGCAAAAACAACCTAAATTTATATTTTGACCCCAAGAAGTAATGATTGCTTTTGGGAGGTCAAAAGCTTTCAAAAACATATAATAACTAAGATCAGTATTTTAAAAGAGATAAGTTGATATTGTTGGGATTTTAAAAACGAAGCCTTGTATCTAACATAAAGTGAAAACATTTTTAATTAAACAAAGCTGAACAAATGGGAAAAAATTAAATAAAAATACTTTTTCAAAGGTAAGAACTTTTTTATGCTTATTAATTTTTTATTTTTTTGGCAAATTCACGAATGGAAGTATGTTAATAGGTTTTTAGGTTGATGTTTTTTTTTACTTTGTTGCCCCCCACCACAAAATTTATTTCTGCGTACAAGCCTGATTCAATCAATTACCAATAATCGGGACAGTCCATCAAAAAGTGGGACATTTTTAGAAATCGGCGGGACAGTTTACCAAAAAGCGAGACTGTCCCGCCTGTCGAGTCGAACCACGTGCCTGTTCTGCTAGAACTGCAAACACGATTTCAACACGAAACGGGTCCGATGACATACGTTTATAAAAATGTAAATTGGAGAACTTTTAGAGATATACTAAATGAGAATACCACTATAGACAGCAATATTGATTCACCTGAAGAGCTATAATCGGCAGTATCTAAACTAGTCCTAAACATACAAAACGCTAGGATTCAAGTCACACAAAAAATTCCTATTAAAAGCAACGAGAATAGGCTCCCACAGGATATCCTACACCTTATTTCTACTAAAAACAACATTAGGCGCCGCTGGCAAAGATTTAGAAGACGCCACGACTACGACCATTTTACTCTCCTGCAAGCCCAAATTCGAAGCAAAATCGCTATAACGCTTGGCCAAACACCTTAAGGGGCCTGTCCACACAGAAAAACTCCCTCTGGAGGTTAACTAAACGGTTAAAAAATAGATATAATAAAATTCCAAACCTTGTAGATAACACAGTACAAACATCAAATAATAAAGCCAACGTTCTGGCAGACAACCTAGCGGAAGTCTGTCGATGCCCCCAGATGCTACTGAGGAACAACGCAATATTTCTAAAGTAGCTAGTAAGATAACCTCTCACAAGTACCCTATGCCTCCTAGTGTGCTCATACGCTTGCATCGAAGACCGCGAGAAGTTATAAAAATTTTAAAATTGCTGCCAAATAACAAAGCCCCAGGACCGGATGAAATCGCAAACATTCTTTTAAAAAATTTACCGATAAAAGCTTTAGTACAATTTACACATATTATTAATAAAATCATTTTTCTTCAATACTTTCCAGAAGCTTGGAAAAGGGCTATTGTGATACCCATTTTAAAACCTGGCAAGGACCCTACAGACCCAAATTCCTACAGACCCATTGCACTTGTAGATTCCATGTCAAAAGTAACAGAGAATGCTATACTACCTATTATAAGATCCATAATATAAAAATTACCCCAAAAACAGTTCGGTTTTACACCAAGTTTGCATCCAACCTTACAAATAGCAAGAGTGACACAAGATGCCCAGGACGCATCAAATCTAGAGATGAACACGGTAATGCTTCTCCTGGATATTAAAAGGGCATTCGATACGATATGGCATAGTGGCCTTATTTATAAGCTTCTGGTAGTACACAATCTACCCTTGTACCTCATTTCACTCCTGCACTCCTATATCAGCGGTAGAACTATGCAGATTAGGGTGGAGGGCGCTCTGTCAAGCATCAAACAGCTTGAGGCGGGTGTCCCTCAGGGAACTGTCCTGTCCCCTCTCCTGTATAACCTCTACACGGCCGATATCCCTACCTAACCCAATACCAAACTGGCACTGTTTGCTGACGACACCCTCATCTATGCTCGATCATTCTATGCTATTCTTCAACCGTATTACCGTAAATGGAAGGTCGAGATAAACGCTAGTAAAACCGTGTGTACGGTGTTAACCAAAAGGTTTACCAACCACCGCATTTTAGAACCAATCGTTATTGAAGGAATACCCATAGTACCTACCAGAACAGCCAAGTATCTGGGTGTGACCATAGATGAGAGATTGTCGTTTATGCAGCATACAACAGCAACAGTAAAAAAGGTTTTTCTAGCTACACGAAGCCTATATTCTTTTCTCTCACCAAGATCCCCATTGTCACCACGAAATAAGCTTCTTATTTACAAGCAGATTATTCAGCCGATGAGGACCTACGCATCACCGATATGGTGCTCCATGTACGATACCCAATTTTCTAAGCTTCAGATATAACAAAACAAAATCCCAAGGGGGTAACTTCCTCCAGTCGGTACACATCGATACAAGTGCTGCACGAACTAACCGAAACTGAGAGAATACGTGCTCTACGCGAGAAATTCTATAGAACAAAAATCTCAGCATCACCACTCACAGTAAATCCCACTGCCATTCGCTACGATCCGGATAACACCATTACTCACAAACCAATATATCATCGATTACCTTTGTATTACGAGCACCTGTAAGCCTGACCATCTAGCACAAAAACTCTTTCTCCACTTAAAAAGTCCGAGAGACAACCGAAATATAACACAATTAGCCAAACATATACTAATCGTTAAACTGTACTCGTTGTTCCTTAAATGTAAAACTGGTTTTTTGCCTTTTTCCAGTAATACCAAAATGTCATAAAGTCAATCTTCCATAAAAATAAATTTCAAATAAAAGTACTTCAAGGCCCCAGCCAATGCAATATCTCGAAAGACCACTGAAAAGTCACTTCTGGACAGCGGTTTAATAATTATTATATACAATCATGGAGTTTACCAAGGGCTAACATCAGCCAGCGGCCTTGCGTCGTTACTGCCTCCTTGTCTGTGTACTAGATGCCCAGCTCATGGAAGCGAAGAAGAATAATTATTGTAAACTACATGAATTGTTTATTTATTTTATGTAATAAAGATATTTTAAAAGTAAGTAAAGTAAAGCCAAAATCGAGACGTGTGGTCACTTTATTCTAACACCAAATTTATATTTTCAGGAGAGAGTAAGCGAAAGAGAGATAGAAAAATGTCTTCTAAGACAGTTCTCAAACAGTATTTATTTAATGTGAGACTAAAGCATAGAAAAACTAAAAAAAATTAGTGGCTAGAAATATATGATTTTGGTATGTTATTTTTTTAAAACAACATCATAACAACCCCGTATTTGTAACATGAAACATAAAATAATAATCTTTTCTAAAAATTACCTTAGAGTTTTTTGGTACGTTAAGCTTTAATGCGGGGCAACTTCCTCAAAGAAAATAATTTTTGTTTTAATCTACAGGGTGTTTGATTTAAAGGGTTCCTACAAGAAATAACAAATCAAAAATTTAAAGAGATGTATCAACGTTTATGCTTTTTGCACTCTTAGGTCTATTATCGTACTAGGTGTATTTATAATATCGTATACTTGTGTATGTTTAAACAAATTAATCTTAAAACGCTTAAAACAACTCTGACAGTAACAATATGACATTTTTTGTTTTGGTCGATTTTCGTGGCTACCATAATTTAACGTCAAAACTATTATTTCCGCGTAAAAAGAAAATTAAAAATATTGCAAAAATTATTTCATTTAAGTATAGGGCAACCTTAAGAAAATGTAAAGGTAAAAAATTCTAAAGCAATTATGGTAGAAAATACAGGGTGTTTCATTTAAACCAAGTTTTGAAGGTTGACATTAAGTTTACCACTGTTTGATTGAAACTATGTATAATTAAAATAAAAAAAAATTAAAAGTTATTTACAATATTAAGACAAGTTTTTAAAAAAGTAATCTAGTCTTACTGCAACTAATATATTGTAAATAGCGTATAGCTGTTGCCATTTTTTCTCTAACCTTGTAAGCAGCAAATTTTCATTGTTATTGTTTTAGAGAATAAATCCATAATTTTTTAAATAAACATAACCTATGTTACCTTTTTTAATGGCAAAAATTAAATTTTAAGATTGCAGAGAAATCTACATTGTGTTCCTTTAAAAATAATAAAGTTGCCCTATATCAAAAAACTGCCCATTGATTTTTTGTGTTAACAGAACTTGATAACTTTATTTGTTTTAAAGTTATTTGCCATCGAAATTGGCCAAAATATAGTCGAGCATGCTGTATTAAGGGTATTTTGTTATCGATTACGTAGAACCTTTCTATACAACGTTCTATACAACGTGTCCAAGATCAGAAGGCTCACTATGGGCATCTTGAAAATGGTAGGAGATACAAAGTCGGTTAAATAAGAACAAAGTTAAAAATTATTTACTTTACATTTTAAGTTAATTAATAACTTAAATAAACCAAGCAGAATTTAGCGAAGCTCTGTGTCATTAGCTCTCTAGCATCACCAGCTTATATTTTTTAAATACGGCCCTGATATTTTAATATCAACATTTTAAATCCATTTTTATTTCGAATTCATATTATGGTTAAACCATAATACAGACCTGTATTTTTTAGTATTCAGTAAAAATAGTAAGCTTTATATTTTAAACTAATACGTTAGTTTAGTAAAATAATAATATCCTAAACATGCATAATAAATAATCAGATAAACTTAAACAATAAAAAAATTTATATGAAATTTATTTTAGCTTTTTCTTGTAGGGTAAATCTACCAACAAGCAAAACATCTTTGATAATGTTTAACTGTCATTGATCTAAAATATCAGAAAAGCCTTGAAAACAAATAAACAGGTTGGTGGTAGATAATTTCTTTTCTTAACATTGACGGTATAATAGTGAAATCCTTAATTTTGGCAAAAAAACTTAGAAAGCTTTTGCATGATTATACGCAAGTTAATGACGATATATACCGTCAATATTAAGAAATACAAATTAGCAGCCACCAACTTAATTATTTGTTTTTAAGGCCTCGAATATTGTAGATAAATTACAGTTGAAAATGGTCAAATATGTTTTTTCTGTAGTTAGATTATTTACCATATTAGAAAAGAGCCTAAACAAGTTCCGTATAAAAATGGTAATTCTATAAGTAAATTATTTGCTTACTTGCTTGGGTTGGGATGGCTTTTGCTGCTAGGCAATCGCCAGCTCGATCTAAAGTAAATCATTTAATTAGTTATTATTTGTGCATTTTTAGGTTATTATATTTTTACTAAACTAATTTATTAGTTTAAAATGTAGAGCTTACTATTTTTACTAAATTCTGAAAAATATAGGTCTGTATTATGGTTAAACCTTAATGTAATTTCGAAATAAAACTGGATTTAAAATTTTGATAATAAAATATTGGGACCGTATTTAAAAATCCAATTAAATGATGCTAGAGGTTTTCGTTAAGATCTGCTTGGTTTATGAAGGTAATTTATTAACCTAAAATGTAGAGTTAATATTGTTTATCAAATTTCTAAAAATATATGTCCGTATTAAGACTAAACCTCAATGTGTGATACATCATAAAATCTGTAATCCAATCGGCTTTTAAATATTAGTATTAGAGCATTAGGACGTAAAATAAAGTTGATGATAGTCCCACAAAAAATGAAACGTCGCATTTTAAATAAAACAGCACTATTAGATAAAAGAAAAAAAAGGCAATACAAAAGTGTAATTTATTTTAAAATCTGATTTTAAATAGGACCAGAAAGAATAGAACACATTTTTTGATTTTTTTCGTACGTATATCTCCCCAAATACTAGAAACAGCATATTCTTAGGCACATAAAACCTTAACTTTGTTCCCATGTAACCGACTATGTAGATATTTTTTACCATTTCCTAGATGCCCATACTGGCCCTCCTTATCCTGAAAACGTTGTATATTGCAAACATAATGAAATGTCCTTAATTTTAAAATTTTACGTTTTAAGTCCTATTAAATAAGCTACTTTTTAATAAATTTATTATGACATGAGTATATATTATTTCTTGCCTCCTTGTGCGGGACACAAATAGGAACTGGCTTAACAAGACTATTTATCATGTCTTGTGAAGCACAAAAAATTTAAAGGCATAATTAGAGTAATGTATATCAACATATAAATGTTATTAATAAAAAAATACTATTTGGTTATATTCGTATTATTCACAAGAATATCAAATAAAAGAAAAATTATTAATGAATCATTCACGGAAGATTCGGTAGCAAGTAGCAAGTCATCAGACAAATAATATCCTTATACCAGAAGAGATAAGGCATCGAAAGAAAATAATATCGATAGAAATCAGAGAATCGACTTAACATATCGTTATGCAATAATTTTGTTCTTGTGCTCCTTACTTAAAAAATATTATAATGTAAGACAAATCGAAATAATGTCCTTTCCACTGACACATTTAGACATTTAGTCTGTCTCAGAGGCCTTATCAAAGTGGTTGTATCGGGTTCATGGTGAATAACACAGAATACAAAAGTCTTCTTATAGAACAACTATCCTTGTTGTTGGGATATACATAAAACTCACCGTTGATGCCGTGCTGAAAAACATTATTAATTGAATTCAACATTGAGTTTTACCGAAATCGGCAAATAAAATGCAACTAAAAATAACTCCCTGCTGTTGCAATAATATACAAAGTGTAATCTTAGTTTTTTGACAGTTCTGAGAAAAACTTTCGCTCTTCATGATATTTAATCAGGACCCTCTTCAACTCCACACTGATGTGTGTCACCTGTCTTACAAGACTTACAAAGTGGCTATAGCGGGTCCATATTAAATAATAAAGAAAAAAACGAGTGTTCCTATAAAATAACAATCGTTATTCCACGGTACAATACTTCCATGAGTAAAATAAATAATAAGTACTATTATGAATAAAAGAAGAATTGTAGTGTGAAAATGAGAAGGAAGAAAATGAGTTTTACTACTGAGTCTTGAAATAATGCATCATTAAATTGGTAAAAAGTAAAAGAGCGGCAATTAACCAGGTATCTGTGGGCTTAAAGCATATCAAACGTTTTTAAATCAAACATATCAAGAGCAATGATCTAGGATTCATCAAGGAATGCCATAGGGTAGTTCTAGTCATTTAAAAGAGAATTAAGAAGATCTGCTTTGTATTTTTTGTTAGGAAATTTTTACTGTAGTTATAAGTAAGTCGGCTTTGTTTTTAAGTCTTTTAAAAATTGAAAATTATAATTTTTTTATAACCTTACAAAGAAGAGAAAAGACACAGGTCTATAATAAACGGAAAAAAATTTTTGAATCGTTCCATACCGTTTATTTGTACATTGGTGATCTTCCAGCTATACTAGTAAAAACCATCGTTTTAAAGATTTTTTTAGATGATTACCGATCGTCTTTCTCAAGTATACAAAATTTATTTCTTGGTCTTTGATTTGGTTAAATAACTTAAGCCAAGACTTAAATAATTAAAAACTTTTTACAAGAAGGATGCAGCTTTCTTTGGAGGTAATTTTAAGGTCAAATATACGTTATACGGGGTGTCCCAACTCCATTTATACACGAAATAACTTCGCCCCTGTACAAGATACAAAAATAAAGTTTAAAAAAATATGTTTATTTGAATACATCCTATTTTTTGACAGTACTAGTTAATATAAAAGGTATCTTAAAAACATAGTTTTTATTTTTAAGTAAGTTTTTTTAACAAAATACCATGTATATTTTAACAAATTTTAACTCTGTATTAAATTCTATATCAAAAATTTATAACAAACTATACGTGCTGGTTTTTGAGATATTAGCAAAATGAATACCTAATAACCTACCTAGATACCTAATAACGACTAAACGTAAAGAAAAGTAAAGAAAGAAAATTACGTTTTGGTTTTAATTATTTTTAAATAAGTCTGTCACTGTCTGAGTGACTAATAATATAATAACATGTAATTCAAACTTCCATTTTAAGATCTACTAAGAGATATGCCAGAAATTTAGTTTATTTTAGTGGCGCCTGGTGATGGCACACACGCACCATAGTTAAAAGCCAATGTTGAAAATTTTATTTAGGCCTCTTATTATAAGTAATTAATCCATGTGATAATATGTTAAATAGTAAAATAAATAATAAGTTAAAGTGCTTTTATAGACTGTAATAATCAATAATTTAAATATATATATATATATATATATATATATATATATATATATATATATATATATATATATATATATATGAAAAAAAACTTTTATTAAAACTGACTGGCAGTCTGTCTAACTTTGACATTACTTTTGTAAAAATTAACCAACTGGTAAAAGATTATTAGGAATCATAACCAGATAAGATAATAAAAATAGTAAAAATGTTTGGCCATATAATAAGGATTTTATACTTTAATTGTTTTATGGGAGTTAAGTAAATTTAAAAAAATAATATTTGGCTTTTCTCCAGAATAAAGATCTTTAATAAAGATTTTAAAAGAAAATTAAACTTTTATATACTATGAAGAACTATTATGCCCTTGCATAGTACAGGGTGGACCAAGTTTTTGTGACAAACTTTGACAGTCGATAGAAAAGGTTTTTTTATGAAAAAATCTAAATGAATATATTTTATAAATTGTATTATTTACAACATACGGGGTGTTAAAGTTTGATTTATTTTTAGTTTCTTTTTTCCCTATATTCCTTTTTACCTTTACCTTTACCTCTCCTCAACGTTTAAAAATTACATTGTCAAATAGTTTGTTAGGTAGTGTCAAAATGCAGTTTAAATTGTCAAATCGAGAAATAGCGGATATTTATTTTGTATAAATATGGATTTGCAAATGAAAACTCAAGGGCGGCATTTCGACACTACTTAACAATGTACTTTTTAAACGTAAAGAAAGGGTAAAGGTAAAGAATTATCAACTGTCTCAATTTGTCACGAAAAATCTGATCCACCCAGTATAAAAAAAGAAAATGTTGCATTTACTTACACTAAACTGTCTGTAGGACATCAAGGACATCAAAGTTTACCAAAAATAAATATCGACTTTTAACTTAACATCGATGCAATTTTTCTTCCTAAAAAGGCACAACTTATTATTGAATTCCTTTGACTTGCCGCCTCTGGATTTCTTTTATGTAAATCTAAGATGGCGCTCTTGTACAACAGTTTTAAATCATCATTAAATTGTATTCAAAATCTTGCGCTCACACACACATTGCCTCTTGTTAAAAACACCTTAACACATGTTGGACAAAGCCGCGAATGCATTTATTGTCAATACAGTATGTATTAAATAAAAAGCAAAGTAAAAAATACTTTTCTTTTTATTTAATACATTTCTATAGGTATATTGAAATCTAGCATTAATAAAATTTAAAATAGTGTTTTGAAAATATTAGCCCCACAATTTGCTATATGATATTGCTGCCGTTTAAAAAATCACGGCAAGTGACGTACCGTTGGTGCCTTAAGTCAAATAACAGGTAGTGTATAAAAACTGAACTTATTTTTTTTTAATGTTTCGAGTTTAGGAGCAAAATTTGCTGGTAGTACCTATGTTCTCTAATCTTTACACTCTATTAGAATAAAAGAGTAAACAAGGTAAAACGTTTGGAGCTTCCAAGGATGGACATTTAAGGGATGCATAAAACCGGCACTGCATGATGCTCTTACACTGAAAAATGGGTTTACTTAGAATTAGGTCGTACAAAATTTAATCAAGGCTGCCATAATCTTGTATATGTCAAACACATGGTTTCTTAAATATAGTCAGTAATGTCCTTAATTAAAGTATCTAGAAATATCCTATATAAAATAAATTATGCATTATCTGAGGATAATATAATTTAAATGTTTATTAAGCACCTTTGATTCAAATTCAAAATTATTTGGTATTTCCCTTAGTCAAAGTGTTTTTTTTGTACCAAGGATTTAATAATCTTTTGTCAAAGCCAACGTCTTTAGTAAATTTCATAACAAATTAGCATATTAAAGATATTTTCTTTAATACAATACTAATATATCTTTAGTACCAAAAATGATGTCTATGTTGCAAGTACAGATTCTCTTGTTAAAAGACTTTAATGTACTTGGTCCAAAAACGTACAGACGCTGCAGCGTCTAGTTCGCACCATATGGAAAACTTTTTAGTATTAATTTTGCGAAAAAAGTTAATCTTTTATGAAAACTTCTGCATTATGCAATCATTACATCATATTTTTTTCAGTTATATTCAGGGGTATCTCAAGTAATAAGAATTTTAATCACTAGAAATGTACCATTATTTTTCACAATATCAAATTTTTTTATAAATAAAAGAGGTTAGAATTTAAAATAACGTTTAAATATTTAAAACGGTTATTTTAAAGAATTTGTTTTTTTATTATTTTTTTACTGTTTTAATGGTTTATAGGTTCCCTTTGCACTTTACATTTTAAAATAAGTACTTTCGATAATGTACAAACTTAACTTTATACCGTTATCACATAAAAAGTTTTTAATAAATACGCAAGTTTGCATTTTTGCATATTTAAAAATAATTTTTAATCCCAAAATGTTTGCTTTATTAAAATTTTCGATATTGTCAAAAATAACGGTACATTACTTTTGACCTAAATTTATATTTTTGAGAGACCTTGTATACCACTAAAAAATATTAATATCTGTTGATGTTATTTTAGGTTTTAGACCATGCAGAATTTTTATAAAGAATACCTTTTTTGTAAAGTTAATAAAAAAGTTTGCCATATGGTGCGAACTTAAGTAGACACGCTGTATATTAACTTGTATAAAAAGAGTTGTGCTTTGTGAACATAGTGGTCCAACTAAAACGCCTTTTATTATTTTATACAGAAACATCTATGGAAGAAAAAAAGTTAAATAAAAAAAAAAAAAATTCTAATTTCTAATAATTATTCTTTTTCTATATAGATTTTCAATAACAATAAGTATCGTCTTAGTGTTAATTTCAGGTATTTTTTCTTTATTTTTCACTGAAAAAAAAGCAAAACTACATGTTACGTTAGAAAAAATACTTTTCCTACGACCACTTGTGAAAATAGCAAATAGCACACTGGTTTCATGCATAGAAAATGCGCCATATCACACTAGTGTTGCAAAGTACTTTACAGCACTAGTGTTGCAAAGTACTTTACAACTCTTGTGTGATATATATTATGATGTCATTCCAAAACTGCTATTGGTTTTTCAAGTGACATATTTATTGTAGTGACAGTAAAAAAACTTTTTACTTACCTTAAACATTAGCGAAAATCATTTTATTAACGTTAAGTTACTACACAGTATAGGCTTTCTTCTAATATTAAAAGAGTAATAATAAAATTTCCGAAAAAATAAAAACATAAACAAAAATAGACATAACCACAAAAAACAACTTTCACTGACTCTTTGCTCAGTGGCACAGTTGCTGTATTTTATGCTCCAGAACCGCCCAGAACGACACCATAAGTGTTCCTTTTACAATGTTTTCACATTTTTTCATGTTGTAGAACCGTTCTTGACACTATTGACAGTTCAGAGAACGGTTCAGGAACGGTTCTACAAGGTAAAGGGAATACACTAAGTGTTGTCAGGTAAGTAAATCAAATTAAAAATCTTACTCCTACCTTTGAGCAAGCACTGATAGAGGCAGCCTTGCCGCTTGACCGTTCGACCTAAAGAGCCAGAGAAAAAACTCCTATAGATCAAATTCCTTTCTCTCTGTCTTCGTGTTCTCAAACAACTAGTTAAATCTTTTTTAATCATTTAATTAAACCTGAGGCTAATACACACTTTATGAATCCACTTTCTTATATCCATTCATAAATAGAATCAGACCCTTCCGACGTTGCCAAATGCTTTCCATATTTTGCATGGTATAACTGACGTTAAGTAGTCGTTTTTTCTTACTTTTAGGACTTTATACATTTACAATTTTCATATTTTTATATTTTTTCTCAAAAATATGAGGAAAAAATGTAATTTTTACTTAATTTTACATGTGATGTTTCATGTTTCATTAACTCGTTTTACCAATTTTACCCCACCCAGCACCCCTTTTCACACCCCATTCCCGTAAGTTTGTTTACTGATATTTTTTTTTAAACGGAATATTTTGGATATGCGCCACTTACGTTTTATTTAGAAGAGTGTCTAAAATATGTAAGTATCAATAAATAAAAAAAAACTTAAAATAACAGAAAACCGTATTAAACTATTACCGTTATTACCTAACCAAATCATACAATTTTTATTAAGTGAGGGCCTTTTTAAATTCCAAAATAATAAAAGTTATATAATGCTTCTAGGTAGGTGATTTTCGATGTAAAAATATTGTCAAAACAGTATAATATCGCAGTGAGGAGAAGTATATATAACACTTGTGTTATTTTTTCTGTAAAGACAAACTTTAATTTTTTTGGTGAATAATTTGTGGTCGTAGGAAAAATAGTGTACCTACAGTACTCGTGTGAAAATGACTTTATTACACACGTGGGTTATATTATTATATATTCCCACTTGTGTGAAATTAGTCAGTTTCCACACCTGTAATGTAATATACTATATTATATTTAATGTTTTTATTGTATGTTAATAAAAAATGAAACATCTACACTTAAACATAATGTAATGTAAAATAATCGTGTACCTATATGCTGTCATTGTTACACTTTTCTGCTAACCTGTATCTTCACAATAACATCAGATGGCAGGAGTGAGGCGTTTATATTTTTCATTGGACATTCTTTTTGCAGGACGTTTTTACGTTTATTTGTTAGCCACCTAAAAATTTTGTTAAATCAATGATCAAGAAATGCAAAATTACTTTGGTTTTCTTTTGAATATCCTTTCTGTTATTGTAAAACATAGAATTAACAACATTACACGCAGACGCATTTTTTCTCAGAAACTTAATTATTTTATGCCATACTTACAGCAGGATTTTCCATTTTATTTGTTGATAATTCTTTAATTTTATTTCATCTGCTATATTATTTTCTGTAGTAGGATTTTGGGATCGTCAACTTCTTGTACTAAAAAATCATTCAAGCAAAAGATTGACTAAGGCTGTTTAATGGTTTAATATTTTTTTGCAAGAAAGTTTCTTTGCTTCAATGAATCTCTTAAAATGCGTACAGCACAATACAGTCGGCAATTTTAATACTCAACCACATTTTATACGGACCAATAGTTTGCTTTACTGTTTAATTTTTGAAAAACCAACCAAAATATAAAAAATACTGTATTTTACTGTCAAATATTTCCTTTAAGTTGAAATACCAAAACTTAGCCCAATAAATTAAGTAGCATATTTTTAGCCTAAAGGTTACAAGAAAATGCCAAAAGTAAAGTGCCCTAATTACTAATGGGTTTTTAGTACTAAATGTAGTTTTGTTTAGGTATTCTTACGTAAAATAGTAGGAATTATTTTGTAAAATGAAACAATTAATATGTAAATCAGCTGTTTTGGATTTATTTCCTTTCATAAAACTTATCAGTAAAATTAATTATCTTTGATATGGGATATCCTGATTTCCCTAAAATTCCCCAAATCCTTTAATTAAAACAGTTGCCTAGTAAGAAAATCAGTAATCCTTGGCATAAGATCACCATTTTCTTTTTGAAGACAGTAGGGAGAGATAGGGCATTTACGGACCACCGTCCACCGGTGGAGCTTATTATCTTAAAATCTCTGACGTCATTCGAAATTTAGGAATCTTGCGCAACGCGTTATTTAGGGTGTGGTCCCTACTATCTGTCAAACCATAAGTGTCATCTGTCACCTGTCAAATGTCACCTGTCACCTGTCATATGTCAAAAATCACGTGACTTAGAAAATGGCCGCCATGCGTAGGATACTTGCGCTATGGTCGTAAATTGATTTGCGCAAACGCGGAAATTTTAAGTCATGCCGTTCGGGCGCTATGGACTAAAATCGTAATTTAACCCTGACGATGAGTCATCAGCGCGCGGTTTTTTAAATATAGTATTACGTCATACCTATCGAATAGCGAAAACCGCATGACGCCATCTTTAGCCATAAGGGCGCTACAGCTGTTTAAAATATAACGAGAGACACCAACCAGCGAGTAAGACGGTAACCCCATAGCAAAATTAACCATAGCGGCCTTATTATTAAACTTAGAATAATGAAACTTGAACAAAGAATAGTTGCTAACGGCAAATAATTTCAAGGTCAAACTTGTCACATGATAAGCCAAAAATTCTAAGAATTACGGCCCCCGGCACCTCGTGCCCTTCGCTTAAGCCGTCGGTTTAAGCGGGAGGCGTAACAAAACGCATGCGTTAAAAACATGGCTGCCGTCATTGCAGACACGTGGTTTATTAAATATATAGACAAAATGGTGAAGGTGAAAAATTATTAGGGCCTTAACAGTTTTTAACGTATATTTCGGTTTCTAGTAGACCGATTTTAGTTGTTCTTTTTGCTAATAATTTAATTTTTATAAATCTACAAATATTAATACTAAAATTTTTAATAATTATGTTATTTGAGTGTAAATAGGGCCTTAACATTTTTTAACGTATATCTTGGCTTCTAGTGGTTTCATTTTAGTCATTCTTTTTTAAACAATTATTTTTAATAAATATATTAACACTAATTTTTTAAATAAATATGTTATTTGAGAGTAAATAAGGCCTTAACAGTTTTTAACGTATATTAGAAATACAGGGCTGTTTTTGGAAATACAGGGCTGTTTTTAGAAATACAGGGCTGTTTTTGAAAATACAGGGCTGTTTTTAGAAATACAGGGCTGTTTTTGGAAATACAGGGCTGTTTTTGGAAATACAGGGCTGTTTTTGGAAATACAGGGCTGTTTTTAGAAATACAGGACTGTTTTTGGAAATACAGGGCTGTTTTTGGAAATACAGGACTGTTTTTGGAAATACAGGGCTGTTTTTTAACGCATGCGTAAGACCGTCAATAGGAGTGTAAACATGGCGGATTATGAAGATATGCGCCGAGCGCCACGTACAGAGGTTGCGCTCCACGCCTTATGACATAACCTTAAACTTATATAGTTCTTACGCATGCGCGAAAAATGACGTCAACATAACCTAGAAATTCGGACACTGTTATGATTGAAACATAACCTAAAATTTATTCGGATAAGCCCTCGCCCCGCGTCTAACAATTAGGGCTCCGGGTCCTGCGATAACGCCCCCCACCTAAGCCCTGGGGCCCCACTCGTATACGGTGCCGTATTTTAGAAAAACGGCGCCGTTTTTTAAAATCCGGCGCCGTTTTTCTAAAATACGGTGCCGTATTTTAAAAACGGTGCCGTTTTTCTTAAATACGGTGCCGTATTTTAAAAACGGTGCCGTATTTTAAAAAACGGTGCCGTATTTGGAAAATACAGGGCTGTATTTTGAAACTACAGGGCTGTTCAGCTGTTTATTTTGCTGTTCATATTTAATTACCTGTTCATGTTTAGACTTTTGCGCAGGCGTCATAATTGTAGACACATATATTAGATAAGTCCAGAGAGACTTGGTCAGTCCCCGAGAGGTGTGGTGTGGTTGTGTGTTTTTAAATCACATCATACTTTGCCTCCTTGGTTCGTACTGTATCAATCAACCTGAAACCTGTCAAAACAAGAAACCTACTCTTGATGGGTTAATATACCATGCGGTGTTTTCGCTATTCGATAGGTATACTTGGTAATATTAGTGTCGTTAACAGCCTCGTATATAATTTGCATATCTACTTGTGATAATATTAGCACCGCTGGCGGCCCTGTATAATTTACCTACATATCTCCTTGTATCACGGCAAGTTACTGCTTTTTAAATAAAATCACTGTTATTTGCCGTCTTTTAAATAATTATAGTGTAATACACTGTTTATTAATAAAATAACAGTATAATTATTTATAAGACGGCAAAATTACTGCTTTTTAAATAAGAACACTGTTATTTGCCGTCTTTTAAATTATATCGCTGTTATTTTATTAATAAACAGTGTATTACACTATAATTATTTAAAAGACGGCAAAATTACTGCTTTTTAAATAAAATCACTGTTATTTGCCGTCTTTTAAATAATTATAGTGTAATACACTGTTTATTAATAAAATAACAGTATAATTATTTAAAAGACGGCAAAATTACTGCTTTTTAAATAAAATCACTGTTATTTGCCGTATTTTAAATAATTATAGTGTAATACACTGTTTATTAATAAAATAACAGTATAATTATTTAAAAGACGGCAAAATTACTGCTTTTAAATAAGAACACTGTTATTTGCCGTCTTTTAAATTATATAGCTGTTATTTTATTAATAAACAGTTTATTTCAGTATAATTATTTAAAAGAATTATTTATCCTTTAGAGGTATAGAGTATAAAAATCTTTCTCCGACTATGTTGTTAAAAGTCCCCCCTCTTCGTAGAAGAAAAAGTGCTCACACAGTAGAAAATACTTCAGTTTAAGCCCAGTTGCGTTAGTGCTACGTTCCTGTTACGTTCCTGTTACGTTCTTACAATGCCGTTCTGCAGTCAGTGTAATCAAGAATTTTCATTAAATAGTAGGCACAATCATACTCGAAGACATAAAGAAAACTGTTATCAAGACATTAGCGAAGATGTTAAACTAGTGGCAACAGCTTTTAAGAACCGCATGAAGGTGTATCATCTATTTAACCCAACCCAAAAAACCGATGTTAGGCTGTTTTTAACCGCTCTAACAGATAAAATTACTAAGTAATTGTTTGGAGGAACATCCACGAATCAAAGTGAATATGGGGCTTTATGGTAGCTATGTATTACCCTCAACTGGAGATGTAGAAATTAAATCCTTCAATTCTCGTTATACTATCGTTGACCAATATACCTCTTTGGATTCTATTATCAGCGATTTTCAAGCCGTCCTAATTGCAAAAGCTTCCGAATTCTCCGAAAGAGGGAGTGGCTGGGCATTATCCAAGCTTTTGTTTCTAGAACTTAACGTCAATACTCTTAGGAGTGGGGGAAATTTAGTTTAATAATCAGAAACACGCTCTCTCTGACTTTAGTTGAACTACAGCAATGGCTAGTGATTGTTCGTCAAACATGTCTCCCGAATCTACGTACTGGAAATATGTGGACGAATTGGTTGTAAGAAACAGGCAAGAAATTAAGTCTGAAGCAAAGTTTTTGGCTGAATCATTCATAAAAGTTCGCCATTTCAACATTACAACTGGACTCAGTGTTTCCAGAGGTCTAATTCCGAGTGTAAAATTAACTAATACACTCTTTAACCTGCCAGAAGATCAGATTAGCATCTCCCTAAGTTATGATGATTGGTGTGAATTCCTAACTACTGCTGCTAAAATGGTTGCTCGTGATGAAAGCGATGTAGTAGAAAAATTTTTATCCGAAAACTTTACCATTTGGACGGCATCCTTGCTGAAAGAACGAACCATTGGACTTAAAAGCAAAGAAACTGGTGTTGCTGTGTGTTTTAGCACTTTAGATATTAATGCATTTATGGCTGTAAAAGATCTTATTGATTATAGAATAACATTGTTACATAACCTAGATTTTAGATCGTTTTATGATGATGTTTTATCAGATGTTGCATCATATGTTGACTATAATGATATGAATATTCTTAATGAAATTTATACTCTTTGTAAGCTAAATTTAGATGAACGTGAATATTATTTAATTGAATTTATATACTTGTATCCTAATAAAGTCTGCGAAGACTTTCAAAAAATTGCTTCCTTAATAAATGAATAAATAAAGATTTTTTATTGTTTTATTTATCAGTTTAGTTAGAGTCCTCAAGCTAGAAACATGTGTCTCGACGATGGCTGTTATCCGCTACAAAACATGTATTCTAAAAATACTCGTTTCGATTACGAACATAGATTACTATCCTTTGAAAATTGGTCTACACTAGTTAATCCAAAAGATTTGGCATCCGCTGGGTTTTATTATACAGGGCAGTCTGACGTAGTAAAATGTGTAATTTGTCACGTAGAATTATATAATTGGAAAGAAGGTGATGATCCGCTTGCAGACCACTATAGAGAAAATTCATCTTGTAAGCTAGCTCGGATTTTATGGACTTGTCGAAATTTTGAACAGAAGCGAATGACTGAAACAGCTGATTCTAAAATTACATTAAATTATAAGAGGATGTTTATTAATTTTTTCATAGTTGGCATGATTTGTTTATATCTCATGAGTCACTATGAAGATATTATAACCTTTCTACAGCATTTTTGATCATTCAAGTTTCAGCCATGGTTCTGTTAAGTTCGTCATACGTCGTATTAGTAGCTTTAGTGCAAAATGTTTTTTACATTTATGCGCCTTATAATGCGTCAGCTGCTTCGATAATGTTAGAAACCAAGGATTTTCCTTCAAATAATTCATGGCTTTCTCTCCAATATGAAGCAATAGATAGCCGACATGTAGGCGTTTTCAAGACACTTGTACCAGCATCAGCTCAATCATTTCTCCGTTACAAGGTTAAATTCCACTATAGAGATCATACTTTTGGTGAAACGGAATGGAAAGCATTAATAAGTCAAGTTCCCGAACCATGTGACAACGTAACCACTACAGAGATTCCAGCAGTTACCAAGCACCCAAATGAATATTATAACAGTTTAATTATTTTTATTGCTGTAGCTTGTAGTGTATTATTAACTAAACTTGTGTATAAAATTGCTAAAAGTCAATGTACAATGTGGCTTAAATAAATTTAATTTATTATATACAATGTGTTTTATTATTTAATATTTAATTATGGCGTAAATTATGCTCTAGCGCTCTGCACCTGCGTTTAAGTCATCCGCTTAAGCCTCAGGCTCGGCGAACCACCCTGAGAGCCGTTCGGCGAACCGTTTGGCGAATCGCGTCATTTTTTCACCGCATGCGTTTGGTTATGCCTTCCGCTTAAACCGACGGCTTAAGCGGAGGGTGCGGGGTGTCGGGGGCTGTAATTCTTAGAATTTTTGGTTTATCATGTAACAAGTTTGACCTTGAAATTATTTGCCGTTAGCAACTATTCTTTGTTCAAGTTTCATTATTCTAAGTTTAATAATAAGGCCGCTATGGTTAATTTTGCTATGGGGTTACCGTCTTACTCGCTGGTTGGTGTCTCTCGCCATATTTTAAACAGCTGTAGCGTCCTTATGGCTAAAGATGGCGTCATGCGGTTTTCGCTATTCGATAGGTATGACGTAATACTATATTTAAAAAATTTAAACCGCGCGCTGATGACTCATCATCAAGGTTGAATAACGATTTTAGTCGATAGCGCCCGAACGGTATGACTTGGAATTTTCGCGTTTGCGCAAATCAATTTATGACCATAGCGCAAGTATCCTACGCATGGCGGCCATTTTCCTAGTCACGTGATTTTTGACATGTGACAGGTGACAGATGACATTTGACAGGTGACAGATGACATTTATGGTTTGACAGATAGTAGGGACCACACCCTAAATAACGCGTTGCGCAAGATTCCTAAATTTCGAATGACGTCAGAGATTTTAAGATAATAAGCTCCACCGGTGGACGGTGGTCCGTAAATGCCCTATCTCTCCCTACTGGAGACCCTACAGACTTCTGTTAAATACATATTCTTTACAAGAGTTTAAAGATAAAAGGTTGCCATTTCTGACAAAGAAAAAGCAACGTACTACAGTTGTTAATTTCATTTAAACTAATGGCTACATATTATTAATTACCTACAAACCCAACATTTAGGTATAACGCAGTCGACAGTTTAGATAAAGTGAAATTGTTATACGTTTTTATTTGCGTTTAAAAAATGGGATGTATACTTTTGATAATATAGCCAACTAAGAGATTTAATTATTAATAACCTGTACTTACCTAGAAATCTGGTGTAAAGGTGACAAATTTTAAATTAAATTAGCAACTCCTTAACCCCTTCCATTTCCCATTTCACTTGTATTCCTTTAGATGTATGTAGGCCGCCACGCGCCGTTCCGTTTCATACGCCATTTCCTGAAGTTCTGCGTATTTCTAACTGAGATCGTAGATGGACTGAAATGACTTAACCTTTGCCAGCTTAGAGCCAGTGCCGTATTAACCATTAGGCTGACTAGGCTACAGCCTAGGGCCACCATAAAAAATAGGCGCCAGACAGGGGAGTAATAGGCGCTAGACAGGGAAATGTTTAAAAAAGTTTAGGTCGGGTGGGCATTTTTGGCGACTTATTTCTCTGTGAATAAGGTGCTTTAAATATTTCATTCCAATAAATTTTATTTCGGGTGGTGAAGTAAGGCGCCTGGCACTCAAAATAGGCTAGGAAGAAAAGACCTTTTTTTGCTCTTTAAAAATTGTTTTGGTGGATAATAGGCGCTCCGGAAATTCTAGCCTAGGGCGCATCAAACAGGAGGACTGGAGCCTTCTGACGAATTAAAATGTGGGAGAAACGCCAACACAAGGATTTAAGAACTTTCGGACAAAGATAGATTTCTTTGTAGACTAGCACAACTTTAAATGAAAAACGCGGGCTTCGCAATAAAATAATTTAAAATCAAGGTAATGGAGAAGTTCAGCTAAACCCGAGAATATTCTTTAGATAAGATGGTGTTTATTTTGTCGCAGATTATGTCTTTCTCAGAAGGTAATTACTGGTCAAGATAATGTATTTTCCTTATACAAGAGAAGATTTTTTCAGCGAATGCATTACTGTATGCATCCCAATTACTCTGTAGTGTTAAGATTTTAAACCACTAATTGCATTCGCTCAAGTAGAGCTAAACACGGCACATCAATTAATAATGTATCAATGGTTGAAAAGTGGTCATGATTATTCACTTTCTTTTTGGATAACATGTGGCTGTTTTCATATATTACTGTTGCTTACTTCTTTAATAACCGTTTTACTAACTTAAAACAAATGTATTTAATGTCGGTGATTAGTTACGTTTTCTTCAACGCTGTTTAATTGTACCTTGAACCAGCTCTACTGGATGAAACATGAATACCTCATCAACTACATGTTGTTTTTGATTTTTTTTTAGTGCTTTTTTACCACATCTGGTATTTCTATATTTTTATAAGGTAAAAATGCTAAAATGTCCTCTTTTTGGTTATTATTTTATAATTTTATTTACCAATCCTGAATGGTATGTCGCTTTATCCATTACAATCAACGAGTTTGCCGAAATATTGGGAATTATTATGCGTTTTTCCCTGGAAAAAGGGGTGTTTAAATTACAATTTGTTGTGTTATCCTCCCAAGGATACCTAATTATATCATTAGTAACAAACCAAGTATTATCCAGGTATAATATATTACTATCAATTTCACGGTACACTTTTATTTCACGTAAATATGTTTGTCGAAGTGCGACAATACGAGCGCTATTAAAAAAATTCTTGTAGAGAATTGGAACTTTTCTTTCATTTGTTTTTGCAATAACACTGACCGTTTACAAAAAATGCAAAAGACTAAGCACACTACGTCAAGGGTGGCGCCGAAATGTGTGTATAGGTATATGTGTGTATCTGTACGCAAAAACTTTCCAACTTTTCGGATTGCGATATATGTATTTGAAATGGAGATTCGTAGCAAAAGAAGTAAAAAATATGTGTTGTAGAGAACTTAATATTTTACAACTTTTGGTTTACATATTTTTGCGATAACACTTACCGTTTACGAAAGAAACCGATTTTTTTACCTTTGATCCTGAATAACTTTTTTAGCAGACATGGGACTGATGGAGACTTTTGACACATTATTTATAATCGCAAACTTAAGGTCAATGCTAATTTTCAGCCTAATGCGAATTATTGCAAGGTTTGTCCTATTTTTGTCTATTTTGACCGGACTATAAAAAGATAAACCACATGATAAGAAGAAATTATTAAGTTTTGATTGGACTTTTTACAATTGATCTAAAAACGAACTAATAAGCTGTAGCTAGTGCTAAAATTATAACCATTTCTAACTGGAAAAAAGATAATTATGCTTGCAAATTGTAATATTTGTTCTTCCTGCGTCATGTTCTATTCAGAGCATAGACGCCCTCTTACACATATCTGTGTAGCATACCAAATATTGTTTTTTTTCACCCTTTCGGGGTCATCCCACCCAGGTCCGACGACCGCCCCCTAGGTGGTGCACTGCAGCCTGAAGGCTTATTGTACCTTGACCCCTACTCCTTCCCATTCACACACCATTCATTCCATAACTTGGATGGTTGTTGCTCGGTCCGCATCCCCGAGCAGAACACCGTGTGCCGTTGCCCAAAACACCGCTGGTGCCGGTCACCCATCAAATTATGGGCGCGCATTTCACTGCGTAACTCCGGAGATCGACGCTTGCCGATACAACCGAAGCCGCCACAAGCGCGCCAAATATTGTTACACAGATAGGAAAAAACATCTGCTTAACTTGCCCAGTGAAGCAAGAAGAGGCTTTAGTATGCAGAAACACTACACAGTGGCTTGAAATTGTCTTTTGTGATGCGACAAACTCGTCCTGCATCAACTACATGGGTTTACTGCTTGTAACTTTTAAAAATATATATTTTTAATAATTTTAAAAAAATATTACAAAGGGGTACCAATTTAATGATGAGTATAGTGCGATGATGACCTGTGCGGTCTTTATATCCTCCCTATTTTCTATGGCCTAAAAGGGGTATTCCGGGTTAAACAAAACTACTAGCACTGTTTGATATTAGAGCCTTTACGTGGCACTTCCGGTTTAACCGGAAATGCTACCAACTTTGCCATTTTAAATAGAACACCCTATAAATTTAAAAAAATAAAATATGATATAGTAGCTGTCTTGATCAGTTTTTCACAAAATATATAAAAATGTCATATTTGATTTGGTTTAAAACAAATGAAGTGTGAAAAAGGCTCGTTTGATCTCTAAGACTTATTTAATGAACCTTATTTGCTGATGTCGTAAAAATACAATTTCTGGTTTTACCGGAAGTGTCAAAGAAATTTACTTTCGGATATAAATACCTTTATTTATTTAAATGAAAAACTTTATTTTGGGCATTTAAACTCACTAGTTTTTAAAATAATAATTGAAAAATGCTAAGCTGACTTGAAAATAGACAATTAGTGGTGTCAAGCAGTGGTTATAAAAGATAATTTCTGACGTTTAAGACCGTTAGATTTGTCGGTTTTTTTCCAGCCATGTAACAAAGAAAATCGTTTTTCATAAGATTTTCCCCATGTAATTAGAGTATTTAATTTGAAAATTAAGTAAACTAACACCTCATGTCTAACCTTTGATTAAGATGTTTCTGCCATGTTCAGATTTGAATCTCCTGTCTAATTAAGAAATTCACATTGGTAAGATAACTTTAAATAACATAGTTTAGGGATAATTTGTAAGACCTAAAATTGTTTTTGTAGATGTCCTGAGGAAGGAAGCAATCTGCTTTCGAAAGCTTGACAAATTCAATAAAGAATTCACCTGTAAAATTGGCCATTATTTTTATGACTGCATCCCCAATAACCTCCTGGTTTTGAATATTTTTTCTTAACTAGTCAGTCACGACTACTCCCACCTTTGTTTATATATATATTTAATATATATTTAAAGAGCTTAATAAGAGCCTAATAAATATATATAAAAATACACAGGGTGTTTCATAAGAAAAAACATAAGTTTGGTAATTTTCCTAAAAACAGCTGAACATAAAAAAACAACTCATTTCATTACAATATTCTATGGAAAAAACTACGCAAATAATCTATTTAAAGTTTTTTCATAGCTTTAATAGCAAACGAGTAAAATAAAGTTATAAAATTGGCAAAATCTTGTAGCTCCAAGATGAATCGCAATAGCCATGAACAGTTGTTCTAAAAAAAAGAGATTAAGAGTCCTATATTAGATTTTTGATATTTCTTATGGTTTTCGAAATACCCTGTAAAACCATCGAAAATGAAACACCCTGCACAGGCTAAAACATCTCAAATCCAATTCGCATCCTATTCAGCCACACATCTTGCTAAAATTAAAAAATGTACAACACTTCTAAAGACAACGACATACTTGTTTGTAATTTCGTGGGCAACAAGTATATCAGCTGTTAAGGTACGTATCCACCAAAGCAACAATTTGGAACTTTTTGCCAAAAAGTTCCATAATATTCCAATAAGTTGGTCATTGTTTTACCAACAAAATTAAAATGTTTCAGTGTGTTTTGTGTATCCATTTAAAGTCGATAAAATCAAAGGAAAAGTCGAAACAGGTAGAAACAAATTTAGTTGTTTCTGCGGTGGAGACATTCAATTCTCAAAGTTTTACGAAGTGCAGAATTTTACGACAATGTGTAAACATAAAAAACGATAAACAAAACTAAAAG